>MJUU01001287.1:0-31169 GCA_002080025.1 Modiolus philippinarum
AGCAAAAATAAGGAGTCAATATTACTGGCCCGGATGGCAAAATGACGTCAAACAATATATAGCAGGTTGTTCACAATGCTCAAAAAGGAAGGCTCCAAATCCGAAAAAACGAGCCCCGATGCAAATAGTAGAAACAGGTTTCCCAATGGAAAGAATAGCAATGGATATTCTATGTGAACTTCCACTTACCAAAAATGGTAACAAACATATTTTGGTAATTTCAGATTACTATACAAAGTGGACAGAAGCATTTCCAATGCCTAATATGGAAGCCCAGACTGTAGCTAAGATTGTAGTAGAGGAAGTAATAGCTAGATTCGGAACACCTTATGCAATTCACTCCGATCAAGGGTCACAATTCGAAAGTGTTCTATTTCAAGAAATATGTTCTTTGTTACAGATTAATAAAACTAGGACAACCCCCTATCACCCAAAATCTGATGGTATGGTTGAACGATTTAATAGAACTATACTGACAATGCTAAGCTCTTATGTTAACAAACATCAAACAGATTGGGACGAACATTTACCATACGTTCTCATGGCTTACAGATCTGCTGAACATGAGACAACAAAATTTACACCAAATTATTTAATGTTAGGTAGGGAAGTAGCAACTCCTCTTGATATACAATATGCTATGCCTCGCCAAATGTCACACATTCCCCAGAATAAATGGGCATGGGAAATAAAAGAAAGAATGGAAGATGCTCATGATGAAGTAAGAGAGGGTGTGAAAGGTGCGATGCAAAGACAGAAAAGGTATCATGATCAAAAGTTATCATGGCAG
Source organism: Modiolus philippinarum (assembly GCA_002080025.1). Classification (NCBI taxonomy): domain Eukaryota; kingdom Metazoa; phylum Mollusca; class Bivalvia; order Mytilida; family Modiolidae; genus Modiolus; species Modiolus philippinarum. Next base: position 791 of record MJUU01001287.1, read on the forward strand.
AGTTTTGAACGTGGAGAGCAAGTCTTTGTTTTCTTTCCAAATGTCAAAACTGGAACAACGACAAAGCTTGCTTGCCTTTGGAAAGGACCATTTAAGGTACTTTCAAAACTATCAGAGGTAACATACAGAGTTAATTGTGGAAGAAAAGGTAAACCACAAGTGATACACGTAGATCGTATGCGTAGACGATCACCTCAAATACTTTCAGGTGAGAAACCTCAGGATAAAGTAGGATACAAAGAAGTTGGTGTACAAGTTGAAAATTTTCAGTGCGATAGTAAAGTCGACACATTCAACGATACATATGAAAATCAAGAAAGTGGTGATAACTTCACAGTTGATGAAGCAAGGGACAATAGTGAGATTGATTTGGATAAAATTAAGACAGAACGAGTACGACGTAAACCGTTCTGGATGAAAGACTATTCATGTTAATAAAACATATGATTTGATTTACATATTAGTTTGTACATAGTAGAATGTAGAATAACATTAAGAATTTATCAATTTATATTTGCAGACAATGGCAAAAACCAAGACTACGCCACGTCAGCAGAAATGTCCATGGTGTCCATACAAAGCTTGTGGTATGGATCCTTGTACAGTGTGGAATTACCGCTTTGATAAGAAATTCAGGTGTGAAGAAGAGGGCTGCGCATACAGCAGCAATAAGACGTCCAACATTAAAAGACACAAGAAAACTCATGTAAAGAATAAAACAAGATCAGATCAGGAATCAAGTAGTGACGTGGAAGAGTGCTTGAGAAATGATCCAGGAGACGTCATAGGACCTATCAGTGGTTCTGACAACGAAGAGAAGAAAGAAAAGACTTTAGGACAAGATATAAGAGATCAAGAAAGTTCCGGAAATGAGAAAATAGACAATGATGAATCCATGATTGATAATCACAAGATAGAATCAAAGACTCCAGTAACTGATTCGTGTGATAAGGGTACTTCTGTTAAAAATGATGTTAGACATGTTAGACAAGAACCGGATACTAGGACAGAATCCGTAGAAGTAGGGAGAATAATACGCAAGCCAACACAGTCAAAAATTGTCTCAAACAAAAGACCTTTGAAAGGATTAGTAAGTAACCCAAGTTTGCTGAAACGTGTTAAGATTGGCCCAAAAGATCTTCGGCATATGATACCTCGTCCTCCAGTTAGGAGAGTTATAAATTCACCGATTCCGTGTGAAAAGAAATTAGTTGATGCACAGACACAAGCATCAGACTTGACAACTGTGCGCAGAACGGTGACGACTACCATGAGATACGAAGAAAATGGAAGAAAAATTGAAAGAGTGGAATACGTTGAACAAATTATCTAAATCAGTTCATTATTGTAATGTTGTACATATTATGTAATTGTGGAAAATTTAAGACTAGGGATGTCTTTTATTGAACAGTGGTTAGTAAGGATATTGAATTATTTAGTTTAATTCCTGTATAATAATACAATTGATCTCATGAATATATAGTTCTCTTCATAAAACACTTAAAAAAATACATAAAGGGATAACACAAAAACAAAAAGCGAGGGCGCTTCTTTTTCGGAGGCGTGGGTAAATGTAGTGAGATTACAATGTACATATTATTAAATATTTAAAAGATAACGGCAAGACATTTAAATAACTGCAGACGCTTTTAAATTGATGAATTATGTCAGGAAATTAATTATATCTATGTCCGTAAATGATAACACATCAAAGGGAATTTAAATGACATGACACCCCTTTTGGTAATATGAAATCTTAAAGAATATAATAGTCCAATTATGAATGTTAGACTCGTCCAGTGATATAAAAGCAAACGGATCTCCCTGAAACGTTGTTGTTCAATATAGACAGCCAAAGGTAGAAGACCTAAAGGTAAATACCTGATTAGTTAATAGTATTGACGTGACTGTATAAGTCTTTCCAATATTAACGAGCTATCCAGAAGTATTATCTTTATTACCTTATAAAAGTGATCCAGACGAGCCAAGTGGAAGAGCCAGACGAGCAACTGCTGAAATATTATTTAAGAGCTAAAAGAGCCAGGTTATATAGAGCTCAGATCCCGAGAATTAACTCGGGTACGAACCCAAAACGTTACACATATTGCAATATGCTTACGGTCGAATAAAACCACTTTATATGAAAAGAATTAGTAACTGATTAGTTTTTGAAAAATATTTACCTCACGATCGCAGTTATAAACAGGTATATTTTCAGGAAATATTCAAATCCTACATTAATTTCATCATTTGTAGGTATCTAAAAGTAAATTATACACCAAACATTCACAATCAGTTATCCCTTCAAAACTGGATAATTCAATGCATTTTTTATCCTTTGGCATCAAAGCGGGTGATGAAAACAATCAGCTCCTATACATCTACTGGGTTCCTAAATTTCATGAGAACCCATACAAACAGGGATTCATTGCGGGGTCTTCCAGATGCACCACTAAGCCACTTTCTAAGCTCCTTACTACTTTATTGACCGCAGTCAGAGATGGACGAAAACTTACTGTGATAAGGTCTACTCCACTAGCGGCGTCTATCAGATGTGGATTCTAAAGAATTTTAAATATATCCTTGAACAGCTATCCTCAAGCAGTCTCACCCATTGCCATAGCATACAAACTTTTGATTTTTCTTCTCTTTATACTACCCTTCCATACAATAAATTGAAAACGGTAATTTCTGATTTGATACATCAATGTTTCTACATTAACAACAGAGAACGCAGATACACTTATTTAGTAGTAGGGAAAGACAAAACATATTTTTTTAAAAACCACACTAAGACAAACAAGAAGTACACAGAGAATGACGTTATCAAGATGTTGGAATATTTAATAGACAATATCATTGTCGAATTCGGAGGTCGCGTTTTTCAGTAGACAGTCGAGATTCCCATGGGAACTAACTGCGCGCCACTTTTAGCTGATCTCTTTCTTTTCTCGTACGAGGCCAAGTTATTACAAGAGCTAACACAGAAAAAGCAAAAGCATTTACCTCAGCTTCCACTACATAGACGATGCATTTTCTCTTAATAATCCAAAATTCAAGGAATATTTACACTAGGTCTATCCCAATGAGCTTGAAATTAAAGAGACCACTGATGCTCCTACTTCAGCTTCGTACTTAGATCTTTTGATATGCTTTGACGAAGATGGGCGTTTGAAATCTAAGTTATATGACAAACGTGATGACTTTAACTTCCCAATTTTGAACTTTCCCTTTCTGAGCAGCAATATACCTACCTCTCCAGTCTATGGAGTGTACATTTCACAGTTGATTCCTTACTGTCGAGCATGTAGTGAATACAGTGTTTTTTTTAATAGAGCAAAAACACTCTCCAAAAAGCTGTTCAGTCGGGGATTTGTTCAGCCTTTGTTACTTTCATCCCTTCAGAAATTCTATGGCCGTCACAATGACATAATTGACAGATATGACGTGTCTGTGTCCCAAATGAAAACAGACATTTTCAGCTAGATTTCACGTCTTCACGGATATGACATACCCGGTTTTGACTCGACCCTGGATTGTCTCACTGATGGTGTGACGGGTGCCACTAGTGGAGCATGACCTTACCCTTACGGAGCACCTGATGTCACTCCCGGTTTTCATAGGAGTTCACACTATGAGTGCCTTAGTTCTTCGTGTCGTCTTTTTATTCCGTGCATTGTGGCTATCTCGCGTCCTTGTTTTGTCTTTGTTTTTCTCTGTTGCCGTTTTTTGCCATGTCTTTGGACTTCGATTTTTTGTAATCATCATTTCCCTTGTTTCTTCGGCATTCTACTGCCGTTGTTCCATGCAGTATAAAGACCTCTTCTATATTTTCTAGGGAGAGCAGACTCACTAGAGGTCTTTTTGAAATCTAAATTTCCTGTCCCTACCTATTTCTTCCTTTTTCAAGTGGCAATCAAAACTCGTTGTACCGGTTGTCTCTCTTGATTACTTTCTTCTTTTACTTTTAACTTTTTTTAAATTGGTTAACTTGTTCTCGTCCTGATATAGCTGAAATATTGCTCACTGAATTCTTACTATCAATCAATTAATTAATCAATTAACATTATTTCCCTAACAGATGTTTATATACTAAATCAATGATGTGGGGAATGCCCGCAATTTCCCTGGTCGCAATCACGAGTTGGCTGACCATGGTGAATGAAAAGATATGGAGTAAATACACATAGAAAAAGTCTCTATAAATACATGGTACAATCAAGCAAAGGAACAACGGTTTTATTGTTGTTCTTCATCTTGCAGTCACCATGAGGCCTTTAACAATAAGCTTTGCTCATACCTCATAGTAAGTTCAAAACGACCTCTAGCACCGGTTTAAGGAATTCTTTGCTAATTGTCGAACAACGCTACACCCATGTATTCACTGGTCATGGATGCGGGATTGTCAACAAACCTTAATTAAATTGGCAAAGTGCTCTTACCATCACTGTCATCCGTTTTCCGACAAAACACTATTTTCTTAAGCCAGTGGACGATTACAACAAACAGACAAACACAGGGCACTCATCAAGTGGATTGTAAAAAAACTTGGCATTATAAAATATTTAGATGTGGGCACTTTAAACAGGTGGTCAGAATTACATTTCGAAATAATAAAGAATAAATACCAAAATTTGAAAGTATGATCATAGTATATGAATTTATATGAGAAATTCTCTCACGAACATGTACACCATAACTGAAATATATAGAGAGCATATATCTCTCACACGGGGAATCTTTTTACGCAAGTCGTAAATGGTGAATGACCAGTCTTTTGTAACATTATCGCAACTTAAGACTGGTGTATTTACATTAGACTAGATCAAACCTGGAGTGCTTTCTTCCAAACTGTCGAAGTTGAATTGTTCCTGACTACTATGACTTTGGACACACATGTATCATTTCTTGCATGATGGGTAATCCGTGCATACCCTGTCGACATTTCTGGTCTCGTTCCTTTAAAAGTCCATGTGAACATCTATTGATTTCTTTCATAGTTGTATCTATTAGATGGATTGTGAGACTTGAATATCGGTTTCTCTAATTTCCTGTTTTCACGTTGCCTGAATTGTATGAGAGAAAAATAGTTTCTCTAATTTTTGTCCTGTTTTCACGTTTCCTGAACGGTGGAAGAAACGACATTTCTACAGTCTCGATAGTAACATTTTCAAATATTTTAAACGTTCGGCAAGTCTAGCGTTTAAAAATTTGAAAATTTAATAATCTCACTCGATGAAGTTGTGGATTCTATATTTCCTCTAGACGGAAGGTTATTATCGGTCTCTGAATGGTTGAATTTTGGTCTCTGAGTTTTACTAAGAACCAATTCAATAAATCTGTCCCCACCATCAGTTAGTGACGTGTTTATCTTTTGTCAGCTTGTATGTTAAAGGAAATACAATGTCATCAAATATGGACGGAAACATACAATATCGTGTGCATTCATACACAATGTAGCATTTTGTCATCTTTTACAAAGAAACTATCAGTTATTGATATAGAAGCAAACAATGAATTAGTCGCTGCATTTGATTGGTCAAGAAGGTCAGGTAGGGACACATTTATTGAATCGAACTTTGCCATTGTGACGCCATGAAAAAGGCGACTATGCCTGACGACGTCACGCTTAAAGAACACATTTATTTCGGATCAGCAGAAAAGGGGGACGTTTTTGGCCAAAGTAATGTGATAAAATGTTTAGAGAAATATTCCACAACTGTATCTCGTGAAAAACAACATTTCTACTCTCGATAGTTGAGTTTTTTTTTATTTAAAACGCTTGGCAAGCCTCGCGTTTAAATTTAAAAATTTAACTATCTCTAGTGTTGAAATATCGTTTCTCACTCGATGCTGTTGTGGAATGTGTATTTTCCTCTCTAGATAATAAGTTTTTCTCGGCCATTCAATTGTTACGTCAAATATGTTGGCCGTATTCCGACTTTTCATTGGCAGTGGCTAAAATATACTATAAAACAAAGAATAAATGACCAGTTTGAGCAATGGAGCTCGCATATCGATGATTTTTCTAAAGATGCATCTTACAAATTGTTTAAGGGCATTTTGCAGTTTGAAAAATATCTCGATATTTTACCATGAAGATGCGCTTACATTTGCAAATGTCGAGTAGCTAATCAAAGATTGCCTATTGAAGTTGGAAGGTGGCAAAACATAGAAAGAGAAAATAGAATATGTAATAGATGTAGTGATGCACAAATATGTGACGAATTCACTCTGCTCTCTGTTTTGTCACGTAAATCTTTTTAAAAAGGTGTAAACAATATTTACAGAAATATTGTTTGTATAGAATCAATACATTGAAATTCAAAAGCTGTTTCAGTGTAAAGTTAGTGAGAACCGAACCGTCAGTCTAAAACAAGCATCCAAAAACATTTGCAACATCGGAAAAACTAAGAAAGAAAAACAACACGAGTACGGCACAGAAAAGAAAATAAAGACACACACACAAACAAAAATGAACAAAACAGACCCATTAAAAATCACGAGTGAGATCAGGTGCATCGGTAGAGTAAGCATCTCCTGCTTCTTATAAGACACCCGTTCTTAAAATGTCAACTCCGGTAGTATGGTCAAATTTTTTATATATCGATTGCTATATGCGTATGAGATATTTATCTTATATTTGTTTATATTTTTTAATTGCTCTCTGTTCATATGTTTATCTGTGGTTTTTAGAGAATAAAGAATCTTGATTTTTCCATTGTGGCTCCATGGTAAAAAGCGTGCATGCCCGGTGACGTCACGCTCAAAGGACATATTTATTTTGGCAATCCTAGCGGTTATTAAATTTTCCCTATCTATATTGAAGAAATTTCGTTTCTCACCCGATGCAGCTTTTGAATCTATATATACTAGCCTATACATTAAATCAAAGCTTATCTACGACATGTTAACATTTTTTTTGTAATGCATGTGAACTTCTGGGTGTTGTTTGAACAACTAACACTGGACATCAACTGTAAACATTGCATTAATACAGATGAAATTAATGTAAAGTCGATTTCAAATAAGTATAGATATTAAAATATTTTCAAAAACGTACCTTTGTAGATTTTTTTTTCATTTTAATCATTAAATTTGTTTTTGGGTTCACTGAAAGAAATAAAAGTGATATTGTCAGATGGTGCTAAAATAAGATGCATAGCAGGTCTTTATGGTGCGAGCAATTTAATCAGATTACATATGTTTGTGTTTATTCAGATGTATATTAAAAAGATCTGTCACTGAGTAGAGAATGGGATCTTTATATAATGATGTCATTCTGTATCGTCCCAACTTAGGAAATGGTTACCATTTTAAATTCATTTCTTTCCTTCTAGTATCACAAGAAAGGCAAAAAAAAAAATCATACTATTTCGTACTGTTGTATAAATGTATGCTGACAAAAAATAATGCTTTTATGAAATGTACTTATATCATAAGCAATTCAGAATTCTGAATTCAGACTTTTTCATAATGTCAAGAAATTGACAGCGACCATATACATTTAGTTAGAAATGATAAAACCGTGTTGAGAAATATTACTGTGCCGTTTATAATATCACAGAAAATTCAAGTACAATGATCAAGAGTTCATTTGTTTCAGAATAACGGACAATTTTTAAACAATAAAGGTTAATCCTTTGTATTTTATTTTGGTATGTTTTCAAAAATTTATAGTATGTATTTTTTCTTTAAAGGTTATAATTCAACGTTTGTACGATGGGGACGTAAACAGTGTCCAGGTGTGAACACAGAGACAGTATATTCAGGTATTTATGCATTATTTCAATAACAGTTTGTGTTGTATTCTCCTTGAAATTAAACTAGACTTTTCGTCATATAGTTTTCATAGCTTACACACATAAATATTGGTGTAAACATGTATAACAAGAGCTGTCGCCTAATGGCAGTCACTTATACCCCTTCATTGAACACTGAATCAATATGGAAATTGCAAATTAAAGTGAGTAATACTCGACGAAATATTGCCATATGTGTCTATTATTGCAAAAAATTAAAGTTAACGTTAAATAGAAAGTATTTAAGCTACGAATTTGAGAAAGAGAGACATGGTACAATTATTCATGCCAAAGCTTCAGATCAAATATCAAATCATTACTACGTACACAAACTGAGAAATCCTTGACGAAATATTTCAATATATAGCTATAATGCATGGGAAAAATCAAAGTTATCCTCGAAGGAAGTGGATGAGTTACGGACTTCAAAAGGAAAGACGCGATACAACTCATTGCACTAAAGCTGCAGGCCAAATATCAAAACATTACTACATACACAAGCTGAAAAATAATGATGAAAATATTCATAATATGCTTTAATGGGGAAATCAAAGTTATAGTCAAAAAGGAGTTAGAAGAGTGACGGACTTGAAAAGGGGAGATAAGGTACAACTCTTCATAACAAAGCTTCGGTCCAAATATCAAATAATTACTACAATACAAACTGAGAAATTCTTGAAAAAAGATGTTCCGGACGGACGTTCTCACTCACAGACGGTCAGACATAGGGACAAGGGAAAACATCCGCGGGGGTACAAATACAAATAATTACCAATACAATGAAATGCAAATTTGAAGCTTTTTAAAAGTCATTATTTTGCAGAATGCGTTACCTTCCACTGTGCTAATAAATTCAATAATTTGATTACAGGATTTACAGCTGGTCAAATATATTCCTTTAATTCAGTATACACTGGTGGTCCCGCAAACATTCTATGTCTACCTAATAATCCTGAACTTAGTAATAGAACTGCACCGGGGAGTAGTTTTATATATGGAACAGAATATGAAGATAGTTTTTTCCCTGGCGCGTTAAAGTAGGACATTCCATGCTCATTATGTAGAAGTATAAACACGACAACTTCTGTAATGATTCCTGGCAGAAAATCTTGTTACACTGGTTGGAAAATGGAATATCATGGTTTTCTAGCATCTGATGCAATGGGATACAAACCATCGTCTTATATCTGTGTGGATAGTAATCCCGAGTATATACAGGGAGGTGAAAGAAATAACAACCACAACGTTCTGTATGTTACTGGTGCTAAATGTGGCTCATTACCATGTCCTCCATATAGTAATAGTATGGCAGTGCAATGTGTCTTGTGCTCAAAATAAAGTTGCTCATTTATTTGAACTTTTTTTCAGTCTTCAAGATTTTATTGAACTGGAAAACCATGTCAAAGTATAATTATAATCAAATTTACCACCTCTTAGCCAAGTTTGTATTCAATCTTTGCGTCAATGTATACAGTTTCTTTCATGTTGACCAATACACATTTCGTCAACCTGAAAAAAAGAAAACCCTGAAGGCAATAGTTAGTTCTGAATTCATCTGGATTAAAAGTAAGTAAGCAAAAACATATATAGCCCACTAACCACGATCAATATGAAGATACTCCATATATGCTAACACTTGCATGTCTTATGGGAATGTTTTGGCAGGAATGGGATGTGTCTAGCCTGCTCACACACGAAACCTTTGTGCATTCTATTTTTGAATACAACTGAAGTTGTGGAGTCGTCGCTATTGAGGGTTGTGCGGATTTTAAAGATAAAAAACAACACTTTTTGGTTGAAATATTACTAGTATTAAAGCATAATTGAACAAAGGTAAAAACCTGCAAAAATCTTCTTACATGGTCTGCAAGTTAAAAGGCGAATTGGTACAGATATTGAAAATCATACGGCAAAAATAATATCACAACTGTCGGACCTTGGTGATAATCATTTTGACTGCACCTTAATTATCAAAATTCGAAATATGATAATATGAACATAACATGTAAGAAGTGACAGATTGAGACCCTTGCGAGACCCTACTAAACCAGATATATACGTAAATGGGGGTAACAGCAAAATTACCAAACCGATTTCTCAAAAGCCAACGTCCATAAGGCAAACAGAAAAAGCGGATGGAAACCACCGGAAATTGTCGACCGCAATGGTCCTTGGTACAGTCATTTCACAAGAAAGAGAAAATTAATGTTCTGTTTAGTTCTGCATAAGACTATTTCGGAAAATTAAGTCCGTGCAGTGAAGATTTATCTCAAACAATTAGAAAATCAAGTCAAAACACGAAAAGCTGCTATGGACAAAATAGATTAAAAGGTCTAAACATAACGCTAGAATCAGCGTAAAAAGAGACTTCCTTAGGAGGGCTCTTCTCAGTCTATTAAATGTCTTAAATTTAGATATTGCAACTTTCAAATGATCATTTTCAATGACTGGACTGATGATTTCCGGAATAAACAACATTTATGGGCATTGAACTTATAGGCGACATTTTATTCAATTAGGATATACCAAAGGAAAACCGTTAAAAGATTGTTCCGTGCTAAGAAGCTTAAAACCTTTTCCGCATTCGACTTATGCGATAAAATGCGCCTTGAAACTATAAATATATGTTCACTCTGATGCTAATCAACGTTTTTCTTAAAGTTGAATTTATCAAGTGATATATCCAGAAAAAGTGACATAAACCTTATTACATGCTTACCCTTCCGGAGCACCTGATGTCACTCTCGGTTTTTATGGGAGTTCATACTGTCGGTGGTTTTAGTTTTTTGTGTTGTCTTGTATATCATACTGTAAGATTTTAGTTTTTGTCTTCGTTATTTTGTTCGTGCTGCTGGTTTGTCCTGGTTAATGTTTGAATACTCAAGAGATTTGCAACAGCTTTTCAAATTTTTACCTTGGTACTGTATGAGGGTTAGAGAAGTAACACGTACCATGGATTTTTATTGGTTTTGTCTAAGGGTTAGAAAATGGCAATTCCAATCGGCCTCAAATCAGAACTTTCAAAACAATATATACCTCACTGATAGTGTGACGGGTGTCGCTAGTGGAGCAGGACATGCTTACCCTTCCGGAGCACCTGATGTCACTCCCGGTTTTCATGGGAGTTCACACTATGAGTGCCTTAGTTCTTAATGTTATCTTTTTATTTCCGTGCATTGTAGCTGTCTCACGTCCTTGTTTTGTCTTTGTTTTTATCTGTTACCGTTTCTGCCATGTCTTTGGACTTCGATTTTTGTAGTTATCGCTTCCCTTGTTCCTTCGGTATTCTACTGCCGTTGTTACATTGACATTTTAGCTCATCTAACCAAAAGGGTCAACCTGAGCTATTACCATCACTTGGCTTCTGTCGTCCATCGCCCGTCCGTTATCTGCGAAACGTAGTTTTTCATGGAAAACTATGATAAAAACATTGTTATTTGAATCATCGGATCTGAAACTTTTGAAACTGTGAATTAATGTATGGAAAGTCCCTTACAAATATTGCTCATTCTGTTCCGATTCTACGCGCCAACACGGAACATAGTTTAACATTGTTCCTATGAGAAAATCGTTTTTTACCATCTCCTCCGAACCCGCTGAAGCAAATTCAATCAAATCTCACAAAACATGCATATATTGAAGGTTTTTTGTTTTAATGCGACAAAAACTTGGGCGCTAGCCGAAAACATGAATAAACATTGAACCTGAGGGAAAATCACATTTTGATGATCTACTCGGACACCCTTTACGCACATTCAACCAGGCAAGCTTCACGTGAATTCTATAAAAAAGGGTAGTTTGCAAAAATTGCTCATTTCGTTTGTATCCCATAAAACATACTTTTACACTAGACCATATGTTAAAAACATCGTTTCTATCATCTGCCCTGAAACTATTGAAACCAATTCAACTTAACTGTTCTGGAATAATGTAGAAAGCCTGCTCATTTCGTTCCAATGCGAAAAAAAAAAACATAGCAGCCATCGCGAACTTAGTTCAACATTTGACCATACGGAAAACAAATCACTTCTTCTGAAACTATGGAAGCAAATTTTACAAAACTGCACTGGAATGATCTATTGGAGGTCCTTTTAACGATTGCTTAATTTGTTTTCATTCGACAAAACAATTTGCTGACAATTTAGAGGGGCTTCATACTTTAAAAATGAATAATTACTTAAGATTTGAATGCATTATTTTGAAGTATCATTGGAGTATGAAAGTGTTGACCGAAGCATATCTTTAACCTTGATGTGCGAACAGTCAACACTTTCATAATCTGTATCAACTTCAAAAGGGTGCAATTTTTAAAACCGAAATATATAACAAATTTATTGAAAAGAACGTGCATCATGTACATTGAGATTCTGCTTGGGTAAAATATGTGTTTCATTCACATTGATATAACACGTGATCGATGTCCACCAATTACTTTGAAGGAATTTTATTGAATACTTATGAAATGTATTAACATACAAATGCAAATATGTTTTCTTGTAAAACGGATACCTTCTTTCTCTCTAATTTCTACTCTACCATGTGCATCTTCAATTCAATTTAAACTTTTCATTGTCATAGTGCATCTTCGAGTCCGCGCATGATAGACACCGATTAACCAACACCTTTTAAGAGGTGTCCGTGGTCGTATTGGGTTGTTGATGAAATGGAAACTCCTTAACGGATGGTGACGTAGAGGTGTGGGTTCAAATCCAGCTCACCACCTGCTGGAAGTTCCGAAGTCAATAGCTTTTAAACGATGTTATAATCATAACTATCAACAGCGTTTTACCTGACTGGTCACGGGTCAATTATATCGGGATGATTGGTGTTAAAAGTACCTAAAAGACAGAGAAAATTAAGCCACGCCCAACCTGTTCAATCAGTTTGAGTAATACCAGCAAATAATGCGGGGAAAAGCAAATATGCTAAGGGGGTGATACTTTTAAGGTGGTTGTCTGGAAAAAAGGTAAGTTTGAACATTATTCAAACGCAAGTATGTAATAATACCATATACCACGGAACCCAGCTATGAATAGGCTACACGATGGTCAAGAGAATTAAGATCGGCAGACCATAGTTTCTCCAAACACATCAGCATACTTTCAAACTTCCGGGTGAAAAATATATATATATATATATATATATATATATATTTATGAATCGTTTTACTCGTTCACTTACAATTAAAAATACAATTTCACCAAGACTGTTCCAAAAATACGTGCTTTCAACGTTGGTCGAATATTTCATACTTTTGTATGTGTGACCCGGGGGGGGGGTCATATATCTTTCCAGGGGAAGGCATATTTACATATTTTGCCTTGCTGTTAAGAGAATGCACCTGCATGTGAGCAAAAAACCGATGCAGTCTTCAAGAATAACACCAGTGACTGAATGTGTGTTTTACATACAACTTTTATACACGAATTACGATTTTTAAGATAAATTCCTCTGACGAAATTATCGGATAATCATTTGGCACAAGCGACAAAAAAGTCATTGCGCTTTTCAAAAATGTTTTATTGTCAAAGACACTGCATAATAGGTGATAAACACATGTGCAGTTCTCTGTTACCGTAAATTTTTGTAGGTGCACATTTCAATTATTTTAATATAAAATGCGTGTTTTAAAAATTGCCTTATATACTTTGCTTTAAATCCCTTTAGAATAATATATAAACATGTGGTTTGTCAACATTTTCTTCCAGGATAATATGTATGTACTAAAAATCATATATTATTCCTTTTTAGCTCACCTAGCTATGCCAGGGAGAGCTTTTGCCATCACTTGGCGTCCGTAGTCAGTCGTCGGTCCGTCCGTCCGTTGTAAACCTTTTTTCAAAAATTTTCTCCTCTGAAACCACTGGGCCAATTTAATCCACACTTGGCCTGGATCATCACCAGGGTGTGTTACTAAAAATAGAACATAGGGGTAAATTGCTGTTTTTGGCAATAACTCAAAAACCGTTGCAGATTTCAAATATCTGACGACAATAAAATTGTTCTAAATGACGAGATCTATCTGCCCTGCAGTTTTGAAGAAAATCGGAAAACTCGTCTCAGAGTTACAGCCCTGTTCCCATACAATTTTCAAAATTTATGCATTTTTTATTTTTATTCAAAAACTGTAACAGATAGAGGTGAAGTGTAAGTTGCAAAAATGTTCAGCATATCAAATTCCCACGTACTCTAAAATTTTGAAGAAAATCCAACTGCCTGTGTTGTAGTTATTGACTCTTTTTCACCAATTTTTTTTTTTAAATGCTATATGGTTATTGGTTATTTCCCTTTAAATTCTGTGTTCAAATCTTCTTTTGTTTACTTTTCTCTTTGAAGTTTTAGAGAAATTCCCTGCTATTACTTTATTAAAAATAATTATTTGTTACATAATTAAGAGCTAAGTGTTTTTGTACAAATTTTTACATTTTTTTGAAAAATACTTTCATAATCTTTAATTTATTTCACATAATAATAAAAATTGTATATAAATATTGTGTCCATCTGTATTGTTGTTTGCACACCATGCAAACATCTCTCCCTGATAAATATTGAAGTAGCATCTTGACTTCATTGCCTGCATAAATTTACCACTGACCTGCATGGCTAAGCCATGGTTAGCTTCTTGCCATCACTGTATCAGTGGTCTGTCTATCGTAAACTTTTCATTCAAACATCTTCTCTGAAACCGCTGGGCCAAATGGAACCAAACTGTATCACAATAGTCCTTGGGTTGTCCCCTTTCAAAAAATGTGTCCAGCAAGTCTGCACACCATCCAAGATGGCTGCCAGTTGGATTTTTGTCGAAAAATAGACCCTATATTCAAAAATCTTCTCCTCTGAAACTACTGGGCCAATTGGAACCAAACTTGGTCACAATGGTCCTTAGGTGGCCACTTTTAATAAAAGTGTCTGGCAAGTCCGTATCATATCTAAGATGACCACCAGTAGGGAACCCGGTTTAACATTGGACCCCATGTGAAAGCATTCAAAGATCTTCTCTCAAACAACTGCGCCAATTGGAACCGAACTTGGTCACAATAGTCCTTGGGTGGTCCCCTTTAAAAAATTTGTCCGGCAAGTCGACACGTCAACCAAGATGGCCGCCAGCGGGGAACTTTGTTGAAAATTGGACAAAAATCTTCTCCTCTGAATATACTGGGCCAATTGGAACCAAACTTAGTCGCAATGGTCCTTAGGTGGCCCCTTTTGAAAAATGTGTTCAGCAAGTCCACATCATATGGCCGCCAGGAGGGAAAGTGTTTTTAACATTGGACCCTATAGGGAAACATATTCAAAGATCTTTTCCTCTGAAAGTACATGGCAAATTGGAATCATACTTTGTCAAAATGGTCCTTACTTGGTCCCCTTCATAAAATGTGTCTGGCATGTCCGCATAGCATCCAAGATGGCAGTCAGCGGGGAACATTGTTTTACCTTGGACCCCATGGGAAATCATTCAAAGATCTCCTCTGAAAATACTAAGCCAATTGGAACCAAAGTGAGGCAAAATGATCCTCATATGGTCTTCTTCAAGAAAGGTGACAGTAGGTCTACGCCCCATCAAAAATAGCTGCCAATGGGGAACATAATAATGGATCATATAACATCAGCAAACTTCAAAATGAGACCCTTAAACAGTCAATAAACAAATTTGAAAATGAGACCCATAAATGTTGTGATTATTTTGACTTATTGTGTCAGCCATGGCCCAGGTGAGCGATACAGGCTCTTGAGAGCCTCTTGTTTATATCTTACTGGATATCCATTGTATTGTAGAAATTTTTCTACCTCATATGTAGCATTGGTGTGGGGCAGATTGTCTACTAAGTCTTCATTTTGAGCATTGCTATAGGGATATTTTTCCACTTCATATGTAGCATTACTATGGGGCAATTTATCCACCTCATCTGAAGCATTGCTGGGGGCAATGTCCCCTCTTCATATATAGCACTGCAGTGGAGCAATGTCCCCTCTTCATATGTAGCATTGATGTTGGGCAATTTCCCCTCTTCATATGTAGCATTGTTGGGGAGGCATATTTAGAAATGCTGTGGGTCAATTTCCCCTCTTCATAAGAAGCATTGGTGTGGGGGCAATTTCCCCACTTCATATGTACTAATTAGCATTGATGTGGGACAATTTCCCCATTTAGAATGTATATTTCTTATTTTTCTTTGTTTTAGATTATTTGTTGTGTCATTTTGAGAAACATTTTCCACACATTCTGTGAAATATCTATGAATAATAGAATCATGTATATATGTTTTAGTGACAACTTGGAATTTGAGACAGTAAATTGTTGCTTTTAGCAACTTGAAGAGATATAAAAAGGAAAATAAAATAGAAATTCCCATTCTCAAATAGAAAGCGTAAAACGAGATCTTTGAATTGCATTCCATATAATAGTTTTAAACTATATATAGCACTGACAACAGTCTTGAATGAGATGTGGACCTGTCATACACCTTTTTGAAATGAACAATCTAAGGTCTGTTGTGACAAAATTTGGGTGCATTTTGTCCAAGGTTTCAGAGGACTTTGGATGAAAAGTTTACGACACAGAGACAGACAAATGAGTTTTATAAGCAGGGTTCAGTGTTTTTGAATTGCCATGAGGGCAATGTCGAGGTCAAAATGTCTACAACTATAGTACTACCAGTAAGTTCTCTTCATATTGAAGTCACATACTAAATAAAAACATCCTACCACTAAACAACTAACTTCTAGGAGCAAGGTTAAAGTTGAAAAAAACGCCTTCAGCGCAAGGTCAATGTCAAAATGTGTAATAGTATGGTGCCGGCAGAATGCTATCATCATTACAAAGTCACATACCTAACATGAACATCCTAATGTCTACCTTCCAGAAGCAAATTAAATTAAAAAAAATTGCCCCAGGGCAATGTCAAGGTCATAATGTCTACAAATATGGTACCAACAGAAAAGCTTTCATCGTAATTCAGTAACGCACAAAATATTAACACTAAACGACTAACTTCTAGCGGCAAGGTTAGAGTTTTTTTTTTTTAAATTTCCCTTAGGGCAAGGTTAAGGTCAAAATGTCTACAAATATAGTACCGGTAGAAAGCTCTCACCACAAGGAAGTTGCATACCAAATATGAACACCCTACCACTAAAAGACTTCCTTCTATAGGCAAGGTTAACTTTTTTGGAATTGCCCCCAGGGCAAGGTCAAGTCAAAATGTCTACAAATATGGAAAACTCTCATCATTAGGAAGTTACATAACAAATATGGACACCCTACCACTACAAGCCTATCTCCTAGTGGCAAGATTAAAGTTTTTTTAAAAATTGCCCTAGGGGCAAGGTCAAGGTCAAAATGTCTACAAATATAGTACTGTTAAAAAGTACTCATCATAGGGAAGTTACATACCAAATATGATCACCCTAACACTAAAAACCTACCTTCTTGGTGCAATGTTAAAGTTTTTTTTAAAAATCGCCCTCAGGGCAAGGTCAAGGTCAAAATGTCTACAAATATCTTACCACTAGAAAGTTCTCATCAAAAAGAACTTACATACCAAATATGAACACCCTACCATTAAAAGCTTACCTTCTAGAGGCAAGGTTAAAGTTTTGTCTAAATTGACGCCGACACCGGGGGTATGACGATAGCTCTCCGGACATTCGTTCCGACGAGCTAAAAAGCACCACCTGTTTTATACTGATCAGCTCCTTAAATTTTTTAGCTATATTGATTCTTCTAAGGTATTTATATCCCTGCTCCCCATCGGGAATAGGGTATACTGTTTTCGGTGTGTGGGTGGGTCCGTCCGTAACACATGTCGTCGCATTTATCACTGCAATCGAAAAAGTTACAGATCTGGAATTTGTGAGAAGCTTTGTATGATCATACCATATTGTGGGATGCATTTTCAAACTTCCTGTTTACCGACTTAGTCAGGTTTTTTTCCATTAGATCCATATATTGAAATTTTTCGACAAGTATTTATCAGCTTGTACTTCTAGTAATAATTTTATATTCGGTCTGAAACTTTGGTATAATGAGTTGTACCGGGTCTCCCCTTTTCAAATCCGTTACTTATCTACTCCCTGTTTGCCGATAATTTTGATTTTTTTTCATTATAGCCATGTATTGAAATTTTGCGTCAAGTATTTCTCAGCTTGTACTTGTAGTGATGATTTTATATTCGATCTGAAGCTTTGGTATATATAATAAGTTATACCGGGTCTCCACTTTTCAAGTCCGTCACTTATCTACTTCTTGTTTACCAATAACTTTATTTTTCATTATAATAGACATGTATTAAAATTTTTTGTCAAGGATTTCTCAGCTTGTGTATGTAGTAATGATTTGATATTAGGCCTGACGCTTAAGTATGACGAGTTGTACCGTGTCTCTCCTTTTCAAGTCCGTTACTCATCTACTTTCTGTTTGCCGATAACTTTCCATTATAACTTTATATTGAAATTTTTCGTCAAGAATTTCTCAGCTTGTATATGTAGTAATGATTTGATCTTTGGTGAAGCTAAAGTATGAGGAGCTGCACCGTGTCTCCCTGATTTGAAGTCCGTCACTCATCTACTTTTTGTTTGTCGATAACTTTGATATTTTCCATTATGTCCATATATTGAATTTTTCGTCAATGATTTCTCAGCTTGTGTATGTAGCAATGATTTGATATTTGGCCTGAAGCTTTAGTAAAATGAGTTGTACCTTGTCTCCACTTTTAAAGCACGTCACTCATCTATTTTCTGTTTGCCGATAACTTTGTTTTTTTCCCCTTTTTAGCCTTATATTGAAATTGTTCAAGATTTTTCAGCTTGTGTTTGTCGTAATCATTTAATATTTGGTCTGTAGCTTATGTATGATGAGATGTACCGTGTCTCCCCTTTTGAAGTCAGTCATTCATCTACTTCATGTTTACTGTTTACTTTTGAAAGGAAGTAAATATCTTAAAGACACGAGGTACAACTTGCTGCCATTCGGCGACATTTCTTGTTTTTTTTTTTATTTCAAACGTTGATAACAAGTCGATTTTAATCCAAACAAATTGTCATTTACAGCAACAGCAGCAAGTTTGATTAAATCTGTAGGGTTGTTTTTCTAATAATGAATTCAATCGAAATTGTATTTATTTACCGAATAGTAATTCTTTTTTATGTCTTACAGTAGGGATTACATTTTTCGTTGCTTTTCAAAGTCTTCGCATTTTTGGTTACAACGTGGTTTGTGAGATATTAAAATTGAGAACTGAGTAAAGGGCTATGCCGAGCGCAGCATGATACAACAACAGCATGCAAACCACTTAAGTTATAATTTAAAGTGAATGTGGAAACAGGGAAGAGCTTCACAGGAATAAGATGGGCACAAGAGAAGATGGACACTGTTATTAAATGTGTCACAAAGAAGGGAAAAAACACCAAATCCCATTGAAATCTAATTTAAATCATTGACTACGATTTTTTTGCCAACAAAGGTATATTCTTCAAGCCTGTGACGCACAGTGGAAACTCCTCATTTATTGAATCCCTCTAAAAAAGTTCGACATTAGTTAACTAGTTGAGTTAAATTGAAAATTCATTTTGATCTCAATTCTCGAATGTTTCTATTTTTACAAGATATAGACAAAAAGTTTTTTTTAATTTTCAGCGCATACAAAATTAGCTTATAACTTTATCGAAATTTTCACATTTTAGAAAGCATATGGAAAATAAATATTTGCAAAAATTTGTAAAAAGTAAATTCGTAGAAAAGGATAAATATCTCAATGTACAGATCCAAATTTGTGCCTCTAATAAAAAAGTTATTACAGTAACTTCGGTATTTTGTTATTCATCAAAAATCGAAAATTCTATACCTTTATTATACAATAGTAAATCTTGACCTATGCCAACAAAAACGCTTATTTGCATATATAGATCATATTTTGCAACATCATTAATTAGACTCGCGGAAACTCTTATATACATGTGTAAGAGAAAACACTGTCTCCTACCAACCAAAGAATGTACAAAACGTAAAAGTTTAAAATGAAGAAAACTATGCTGAATACTGTAAAAGATCTTTTTCCAATAAAAAATCTATAGATATCTAGAAACATTTTCTCGAAGATGAGTTCAATGTTTCTATGCGAAAGATAAAACAAAATATAATTTTACAAGATCTCATGCCAAATTCAAGGTCATAAGTTCAAATATTCTAGTGCCAACTGAAAGATCTTGCCACAAGGAATACACATGAAAGATAAGAAAGTCCAATCACTTACAAAAGATATATCCAATGTTAATGTTTTTTTTTTTTTGTGGACAGACAGAAGGACAGATCAAAAACTATATGCCCCTAAATCTTCCATTCACAGGGGAATTCAAATAGACTAAAAAAAAATATAATTTTTGAGATAACCCCTTTTGGACCCATTTATCTCGCGAACAGTAAATTCTGCGTAAATTTTTTGGCATACATGTACTTCAGATTACAAGCTTCCTGAGGACACTCTGAAAGAAACCCCATCAAAAGCCGATAAAAAATAAAGATTTTTCAGTCAAATATGTGAAAAGAACATATTTATCCTCATTTAGACCCCTTTTCCTGAAACAGGAAAGGGAGGGGGTATAGAAACCCTAAATTAAAACCCTAGCTTATGAGTGTGCCAAAAAATATCACACTAAAATTTGACATTGTTCTATCCACTAGATTGATTGATTGATTAGTTAGAGTTTAACGTCCAATGAGCAATATTTCAGCTATATCAGGACGAGAACAAGTTAATCAAATCAAAAAATTGAAAGTATCAGAAGAAAGAAATAAAGGTGGAAGGGACAACCTGGGCAACGACTTTTGACTGCCACTGGAAAATTGGAGAAATGGGTAGGGGCAGGAAATTTAGCCTTCCATACGACACCCAGTGCGTCTGCTCTATTTAGAGAAATATAGAAGGGGTCTTTATACTGCATGGAGCGTGGCGTTTCTCGACACAGTTTGGCTACAATGGTTCGCGGTCAGGCTTTCCGTATTATGACCTGACTACCCCGCATAGACAGGGCATTCTCCTATCCACCACCTGGGGACGCGCCCGGCAGCTCTGTAGCCGAAGCCCCTGAAAACCGATTCAGGTGCCGGGTCTATCCACTAGAAGAATAGTTGTGTTGACTACAGAAGATGACAGTGAAGCCGATGGTGCTGTGACACAAGAGCCATACCAAAGTTTATGCAGTCGTAAAAAATAATTGTTTTTGCAGAAGTTGGTCTCTGTAACAGAAACAATGTGTATAAATTTCAATTTGTAGCAACAACTAATTTGCTTTTGAATTTTGAGGTACATAGGAAAACATGTTATGGATTTTCAGTATACAAAATACGAAACAAGCCCTCTAATGTTGTTTAAACTGGTACAGAAGAAGTACTGGTGAAACCTAAAACTACATGACTACCCATATAGCCCTCTTGCGCATTTGCCAGTTAGACACAAAAAGACTAATGAACACAATATAAAACCCTTCAAAAATGTTAAACTGAAGTGTGGAACTTAGATATTATGCTGTGTAAATATAGATATCCCAGATATCCCAGTATTGTGCTGAATCTAGATATATTTATATATCTTGTTAAACTTCTCAATTGCTGAACTTTAATATTCTACCATAGTACTTTTAAAAGAATATACTCTATAGAGCAACGTCGGCAGTTTTCGACCACATAACATATTTACGTAGGTATGACATCAAGTGCGGGTGCACCATATATATGATAAGTGCATATTATTTATCCACATATACCTACTGTATCTTTTACTTGTATACTTGAATCATTTTCATATTTGTAAGGATTGGTGTCATGTTAAATGAATGGTCGGTCAATTGGCACTTTTCAGCCACTTTTTCACGATTTTCGGTCACCTACAAGTATTTTTGACTCTAAAGGCATTTTTGTTGACTTTCGACCGATCCTTGTTTTTGTTTTGTTTTGGAAAGGGATTTTGGAATACACCCTCTTGAGGAAGAAAATCGTAGACTTAGCTGTTGCAAAATATTTTTTCAGTGGCATAACAATTAAGCTGTAAAACGGACATATGCGACAGTAAAATGAAAGATCCAAATTTAAAATAAAACTAGAAAAACTGTGAGCAAAGCTCACAAAAACATACCCCCTACTCCCCTATTTGATTCCAGATGTAAAAAAAATCAACAACAAACAATATGGCAAGTGCAAATTTAAGCATTTGTTGACACAATACAGATGTTGACACAATGATATGCCTACCCCTTTTCCAAAATATATAAAAGGGAAGTTCTGAGCCCGAAAATCAATTCTATGGGTGCTAGGCAATCTTCCTGTAAAATTTCATCCATTTTGAGGCAGTTTGAATTTTCCCGCCTTTTTCCAGTTTCCATAGCAACGGTGGCCATTTTGAAAATTCTGAGACCCAAAATCATTTCTATGGGTGCTAGACATCCTTCTTGTAAAGTTTAATCAAATTTGAGGCACTTTGAATTTTCCCGCCTTTTTTCAGTTTCCATGGCAACCATGGCCATTTTGAATATTCCAAAAGATATGTGTGTGCACATCTACTTATTGTAAGTTAGATTCCTTCGGAGAGTTGGAATTCGTTTGCAAACTTTCTAAAAAGCATGAATAGTTCTGTTTTTCATTCGTACAGACGGACGGACGAACGAACGAACGAACGGATGGACAAGGGTAAAACAATATGCCCCCCAACTTTTCGTCGCGGGGGCATAAAAACTTTCCATTTGGTATAAACTTTTCACAATATTATTATATGCTTTCAGTTTTTAAAACAAACAGAATCCCCATCCCCTGAGGTAATTTTCAAACGTAGACAAAACCGTTGTCCTAATTTCAATTGTATGGATGTGAGGAGACCTCCCAGAAAAGACGAGAATGCCTTTTCATAAAGATGTGTGTGCTATCTATTGCTGTAAGAGGCAATTATCATTTTGAGTAAATTTAATATGTTGGCAAACTTTATATGTTATCTGACTCTAAATGTTACAAACTGCATTTCTTCCAGGGTTTTGAAGTAAACTGCATGGATGCACGTGAATTTTTTCCAAATGCATTAAACTGCATACAATAAATAACTAAATACCAAAGTTACTGTGAATTTAATTCTGCATATGTGCATTTCGACAACTTATGTCTCTTCAGTGCAGATAAAATCTAAACGTTAGGAAGACCATAAAATCAAATATGTTGAAAAACTGATAGAGAACAAATTCCCAAAATGATCTAAAAGTAAAGCCAAAATCAGGTAAGGACAGAGCTTTTCATGAGGGAGATACTCCTTATAGTTTTCAACAAAATTTACAAAAATTCAGATATTGCAAGGTTCGAAATACAATCGGCTTTCGGGTCAGCACCGAAGTACTGACTACTGGGCTGGTGAATATCCTCGGGGACTAACAGTCCACTAGCAGAGGCATCGACCCAGTGGTAACAATCATGGCTGTTTATTTTTTATGTGCTTAGTAATTTTATTTTAAATGTTATTGTGTGCTTTTTATTCTAAATATATTTAACGTCTGTGTGCATGCTTATATGTCTCAATGTGAAGATGTACTTCTTATTTACATAAAAGTCAGTATAAAAGCTCTTTCAGAGCTTAAAATGTGTTTTATTGTTGAAGTGACTATAAATAAAACTACTGACTAACTCATTGTTTTAATAAAGTGGTTGAAAAATGCCTCCAGTCGAAAAACCTTATGGAACTCTATACATTATAACTTGGAATGAGATGAAAATACAAATGAGGAAAAAAATCATACTTTTATTAGTTCACTTTAAACCTGATAATAAATATCTCATTTTTCTGTCATGAAGTACTGTACAAATAAATATCCCAATTGTCTGTTGAAAAATAATAATTTCTCGCTTAAACACAAATAGTCTATATACATCAATATTGTTGGTTGTTGACCTATTTATTAAAACAACATTGTAAAACACTTGAAAATAAATAAAAAAATAAATCATATCATCCACTGCAACAAACAAATCTAACCATGAATAAAGAAAGACTAAAACAGTTGACCATCTCCCCAAGTCAAGTGTTTGAGGTCCATGTCCTTCCCACAAACCCTCAACAGATTTGGTTTATATTTCCTTAGCTGCAACTAAATGAGTCACTGAGATTGGGACAGATTATTTATATTTCCTGTGGTACTTCTTATGATCAAATGCAACAAGACGAATCAATGACAGTAACTCTTAACGAATTCTAATTGATTTTAATTGGCTCCTTAGGTTGCTTCTAGTGTAGAGAAGCAGTCCAGGAAATATAAGCCAAATCTGTCAAGGGTTTGTGGGGAAGGACATGGACCTCAACCAATTGACTTGGGAGGATGACATTTGACAGCTGCAGGTTTGTATTATTATCAAACCAAGTGTGTTATCTGATATATTTATAGATAAATGCAATTCAGCTTCAAATGATATGGAAAATGATTTAGGTTCACACATTTTTTTCAAATGTTTTAAACTTTAACAGCACCAAGGAAGACATATAAAATATATTATATATAACATATTTATCTTCAGTGTTAGTAAATTGTTGACAAGAGAATGCCAAATGTTTTGTAACATATTCCAAACATTTTTGTTGTATATCATATACAAGTTTAAATTTATTAAGTTATGTATACTATATGTTTTTATCACAATGATTTCAATTCAATTAATATCCTTGCATAATATTCCTGAATTCTTTCAATTTTATAGTCAAAAAGATTCACATCGTAACCTATACATTTACAAGGAAAAAACAAAAATATTGGAGTGAGTAAACAAAGCCAAATGGATTAATACTTATCCCAGTTTTTATTGTTTGCACATGTTTGGAAACCACTAATTAAACTGTATCAATAATTGTATTTGAGACTAGTTCAAACACTGTACCTTTAGTAAAACTTGTATGTACAAGATAATTATAAAACCTGGATGGAATTCATTTAAATTTAATTAAAAATCTTATTTTTTGTCCTGATTTAACCTGAATATACTTCCACTTTAACCACATTGTTGTCAAATCTTGAATGTTTTTATACTGTTAAGCCAAAATTTGTACTGTTAGCCATTTAAGATTTATATAGATATCAAATCAACTCAACCTTTAACACAAAAAGTGAAGAGGTGCTATAAACTCCTCAATGATGTTTCAACAGTATTTACTCTCATAAAAATAGAGTTTCAGTTCCCCTTGTTCAAACTAGAGACTCAGAAAGAAATGAACATTTTTTTTTGTGAAAATGACCTTCCATATACATCATTTCATTTGTATGAATTTGTTTCACTGGTTTCTGATGAGATGTGAAAAGTTTACAAACAGGTCAGGTGAGCTAAAAATTGGAAGAAATAGCTTTTTTGTGTTGAAATTTTTAGAAGAATATCTAAACCAAAATTGTAAAAAAAATCAAGGGGTCTCATGGAACACATGTGTCGCCTGCACTTTAAAAGAGCCCTTTTTGGCTCAGTTAACCTATACAATGTCTGGATCAGGAGAAAAAACATATCCTGTAAATTTGTTTTGTATATGAATTATAACTTTGAAGGTCTTGCAGATTAACAAACCAAATTAACATTTTAGCTTATATTGCTCTGTGGACCTCTAAAATCTGTAAAATTGAAATTTCAAGCATCAGGTGCACAATTAAATCAGGAACAACATATCTTGCATGTTTGGTTGGAATATGACTAACAGTTTTTAAGGAGTTCAAGATTTAAACCAATTGAATATACTGAGAAAAGTGTTACGAAAATTTATACCATTGACCATATTTGTTGAAAATATTCCAAGTCATACAGGAAATAGATGTCAGACAGAAATGAATTTGATAAACCCAATATGGAACCCCATACTAAAGTCACATACAAAATTTCAAGCAGCTTTGATTTGAATTTGCTGAGAAAAGTGATACAAAAATTTTTACCATTGATAGTATATGTTGAAAATTCTGCTAGTCAGTAAACAGAAATTAGATATCCGACAGACCTGAATATTATAAGCGCAATATGGGACCCCATACAAAATTTCAAGCGGCTGTGATAAGCAGTTGCTGAAGAAAGTGTTACAATACCAATGACAGTATTGGTGGAAAATATTCCAAGTCGGCAAACAGGAAGTAGATGTCCGACAGACCTGAATTCGATAAGTGCAATATGGAACCTCATAACAAAGTCAAATACAACACATGGGAGAGGGCTTGTATATGCTTTGCCTGTTGTCCAATCCTTTCCTTTAATGAATAAAATAAGTTCAAAATCAAATCACATATGACATTTCAAATGGCTATGATTTGTAGTTGCTGAGAAAAGTGTTACAAACATTTTTACATTGACAGTATTTGTGGAAAATATTCCAAGTCGGCAAACAGGAATTAGAAGTCTGACAGACCTGAAATAGATAAGTGCAATATGGAACTTATAACAAAGTCACATACAATATTTCAAGTGGCTGTGATTTGTAGTTGCTGAGAAAAGTGTTACGAAAATTTTTATATTGACAGTATTTGTGGAAAATATTCCAAGTTGGTAAACAGGAAGTAGATGTCAGACAGACCTAAATTTGATAAGCGCGATATGGAACCTCATAACAAAGTCACATACAAAATTTCAAACGGCTGTGATTTGTTGTTGCTGAGAAAAGTGTTACATAAAGTGGGACGGACAACAACGACGACGCGAGACGACTAAAGTAATCCTATATGTCGCCCCACACTACGTGGACAGGTGACACTAAAACATTTTGCACAGGAGGTTGAGGAAATGTCAGAAGTTTGTTCAGTAAATTACCTGACCTTTTGAGTCTACTTAGGTAAATACAGCAGTATGTTTCTGCTTCTTATTCTGAGTAACTTGAATTATCACAATGAATAACATCACATTATTTCAATACAAAATAAAGCTATTCATATCTATAGTGTAAAAAGATACATGAAAAGCAATAAAAATTTATTCTATATGCTATTTTAAATCTTTTTTAATATTACAGTCTGAAATTATAATACAGAACTATAAAAAATTCCTAAATCTTTTGTTACATTCACACAGCCATGTAAATGAAATGCAATTTTTCTCATATTCATGGGTGAAAAAATAATGCTTTGTATCCATAGCTCTTATGGTCCTTGTGATTTTTTTTATAGCTGCAGCCCATAGAAATATGGATTTCACCCTATTAAAAACTTTCAATTTTATGCAACAAAAAGCTTGTGCAGCTTTAAAGGAATGTTGGAACAGTGGGGAAGTTTCTTATATGTTTTTTGTTTCTTTAAATATTTATCCACTATCTTCCATATTTATTTATTTATCTTTAAATATCAATTTCCTTCTTATCATCATAAAACTCACCATAATTTAGGTCAAATCACCTTCTGCCATCTTGCGGACATTAACCCCGTTTGGAACAATATATTTAGGGAGGTGTTACTTAGTGAAGGTTCATATCTGGAATGGATATCCTAAAGTAAATATGTTGTGATGTTAATCCTTGTTAAATCTACCTTTTTTCACTTCTTTAAACCTTTCTTAAAACATATGAAATATATACTGAATTTACCATGATAGAGGACTTTTGAGGGAATTTAAGGATTTCAAACAAAATTAAGGTAGAATGGCAGGAGCATTTTATACAAGGAATACTGTATTTTGAAAAACTTTAAAATCTTGAGATATCTTCTCTGGACACAACCAGCATTTAGTTTCATCTCCCTAAATGTCACATGACATGGCACAAAAATAGGTGGGATTACATTGTTATTAAGACAATTTTGTTTATATTTAGAAAATCATGACTCACTGTACATAAATAAATATTGTAACTAGTAAAATGTTTTAGAAACAAAACATCCTTAATTTCCAATTGTAAAGAATCCTTCCAGAAATATGTGACACAATTTGGGTTGCAAGGTCGCAAGTTTCATATATTGGGAAATGTGTAGCTCAAAGGTACAAAAAATATAAAAATGACCTATAGAGCTATAGTTCCACAGCTACTTGTATCCTAAATAATCCACAGACTGCTTTTGATAACCATAAAATACCATTTCAATTAAATCTAAAATGAATAGCAAAATTCTGATGATAAAAGGTCAGTTATAACATAAAAACAAATAAAATATATTGTGCATAGGAAGGATTATTAACAAATGACATGGTAAGATTGAAGCTAGAATTCCATCTCTTAAAAAAAAAACACTAATCAACCATTATGTGAAACTCAACCTTGTTACAATGAAGGTTTTGTTATAACATATACAGATGATATAAAGATTTGATGGGCAGGTGGAGATTGGTAGAAAAATTGTGTTTTTTTAATGCAATGACCTCATTTATGGGATCCAAGTCCACTAAGAATAAGCAGGGGTTCCCCTTATAACTATTGTTACAAAAAATGCTTCTGATATACAAAAGCTGTAAATACTTACATCTATCAAAATGCTAAAAAATAAACAGATGCAGTTAAATCTGTAAAGTGAAAGAGTTTATAGTTTAGTTACATGTATTTGCTGTAAATTTGAAAAATTTTCATCAATGTTTAAATAGGTTTAACTCGGGAACCATTTTTAATTCCAAAAATTAAAATTTTGAGAAGAGTCTTATAGCTGTTTATCTAAAAACCTTAAAAGTGAGGAGGTTGAAATTGTATAATAAATTGTCAAATACACATGTACTTCAAGGAGGTGTACCAACAAAATGGCACACAGCTGAGGGTATGGTAGCACATAAAAAAGAATAGTTTATTAAAAATTAAAAACTAATATTCATATTAAAACAAGATTGTAAGTTTTAACATACACCTATTATGACAATTCCAGAAACTGTTCTGAAAATATGCTGTACAATAATGAGTAAAATTACATTAAAATTTACCCTTGTTATACAGGTGACAAAATAACATTAAAATGTGCAACATCACATGTTAAAACAGTAAATAATAGCTTTAATTAGTTTTTCTATAGACAATTATAAAGTATGCAGAGTTTTGTTTCTCTTTTTCACTTTGTTAGAGGAGAACCAAACTTGTGTTAAAACATCTGTTCACATGAAATTTAAAACAAGTGATAAATGATTGATAATGATTTAAACGATGTGTTTGTGAAACACTACAAATTAATGCCCTTAGCAGCTTTTCTATTAGTTAAAGCCAATAATACATATAAAAATTCTGACTTCTGTGACCTTGATCTTTGACTTGACCTACTTGTTTTGCATATTTGTATTCTCCTTGACAAGACCATTACACTTGCCAAGTATGTAAAGTCTATCTTATGTACAATGTAGTTCAAAAGTTAAAGCAAAGGTAAAAAGTTTTTGACCACAGACAGACAGACACATACACAGGACAAAAACAATATGCCTAGATCCTTGATCTGGGACATAAAAATACTAATTAGGCCATTATGCCATTAAAATTAAATTGTTTGTTTCTCAAGCCTTTTTACTTTGAATTTGGTGTGGGTGGATGTTTTGTTTCAGGATTTACTGGATGTCAGCAAAATATAATTTTTATTTCACTATATAATGATTTTTTAATACATCTGAGCTTAATTCCAAAGATATCTAAAAATACTTCATTTTTTTTTGTAAGACCCTGACCTTTTAGTTACTTTAATTGAAAAAAAAAAATGTTGAAATTAAAAAAAAATGATGAGGCTACCTTTTGGGAGACATGGACAGGGCTTGAGAAACACATTTTTTTTTTGAATGGCCTTATAAAAATATTTTTAGATTCTCATCCGGCCTTTTGAAATAAGGAAGGGCTGGAAGGGAAATTGCATTATTTATTAAATAAAGTGAAAATGATGAAAAATTTCAGAAAATGACAAAAGTTTAGCGAAAAATCCATAGTTTTTTTAGTGGTTGAAAAAAAGTCAGAAAGGGAGTGGATGAGATTATAGTTTTATTTAATAAGGAAGTACAAATTTCATTGTTATACAAAATGTACATCCTTTTTAAATTAAAGGATCATATTTGCTTTATGACATTAGGAGAGAGTTTAATCTCCTGAAAGATTTACCAATGCTTTAATTATTACTGTACATGTTTACATAATTAAGCATTCATACTTTCTAAACTGACACTTATATAAGAAAATAAATACAACAAGAGCTGTCGCCGAATGGCAGCCAAAGATACCCCCCGCTCATTGAACCCTGAATCGATATGGTAAGTGCAAAATTAAGTTGGTGTGGACACAATACAGGTGCAGACACAGTACAAGTGTGGACACAATGATATAATCTTCAAGAAAAAACTTTTCACAAGGGTTCCAATGAAAACACTCTGTCTAAATCAGACAAATATAAAATTCACCCTTTTCAGCCTATTTGACATTTTATACATCTACATATAGTGTTCTTCCTTTGTCTAAAGTTTCATCAAAATCCTTCAAGTGGATTAAGAGGAGTTGTGCGTAAGAGGTAACCCATACGTAGGGAATCAATGAAAACTCAAAGTTGAATTATCTCCCCTTCCTGGTTTCTGACAATAATTATATGCCTTCATGCACATCTCCATATGGTGTTCTTACTTTGTGTAAAGTTTCATTAAATTCTTTCAAGTGGTTTAAGAGGAGTTGCGC
>MJUU01001287.1:36265-47581 GCA_002080025.1 Modiolus philippinarum
GGACAATAATTATATTCCTTCATGCACATCTCCATATAGTGTCCTTCATTTGTGTAAAGTTTCATCAAAATCCTTCAAGAGGAGTTGCGCTTACGAGGTAACCCATAAATAGGGAATCAACAAAAAGTCAAAGTCGGATTATCTCCCCTTCCTGGTTTTGGACAATAATTATATTACTTCATGCACATCTCCATATAGTGTCCTTCCTTTGTGTAAAATTTCATCAAAATCCTTCAAGTGGTTTAAGAGGAGTTGCACTTCCGAGGTAACCTATAAATAGGGAATCAATGAAAAGTCAAAGTCGAATTATCTCCCCTTCCTGGTTTCGGACAATAATTATATTCCTTCATGCACATCTTCATATAGTGTCCTTCCTTCGTGTAAAGTTTCATCAAAATACTTCAAGTGGTTTAAGAGGAGTTGCGCTTACGAGAAGTGTGGACAGATGGACGGACAGACGGACAGATAGACTGACAGACAGGGTGATTCCTATATACCCCCCCCCCCAAATTTTGTTTGCGGGGGGTATAATAAGCCATTTTAGTCTCTCCTAAAATAAACTACTCTAAATTATTTTGTAACCTAAAATTTCTCCAACATCAACTGTTCACACCAGTATCAAGTCCTAACAATTGTTTGACTAGTTCATACACAGTAAATGACATAGCAACCATTGGCATAGCACGTATATAGTTTATAGACATTCCTCTAAAAAGTCCTCTAATAACACCATCTTCTTTATAGATAAGGAAAAGAATCCTGTACCATTGTCTGAAAATAAAATTAAAAAAAATGTTTATAGCAGTAATATTGACTGACTGAGAAATATTAATGCTATATTCTGTGAACTTGATAAAATATATCCGTACATAGCATGGTGAATATTATAAATAAAGATTATGCTATCCACATTCAAAAGGACTAAGTCATCAGATTCAAAGTTAAAAGAGAATAATTTTTCATTCTTTGTCGAGACAGTTATTTACTGGAACACACTACCAGAAGACACCATACACGCCAAAACATATGGGGGCTTCCAGAAACCAATACATTAATAATGCTCTCTCTACTTTGTATAACAAGAGGCTCTCAAGAGCCTGTATCGCTCACCTGGGTCATGGCTGACACAATGTCAAAATAATCACAACGTTTAAGGTTCTCATTTTCAAATTTGTTTATTAATGTTTAAGGGTCTCATTTTGAAGTTTGCTGATGTTTATTAATGTTTAAGGGTCTCATTTTGAAGTTTGCTGATGTTATATGATCCAAAATTAAACTATGTTCCCCACTGGCTATTTTTGATGAGGCGTAGACCAACTGTCACCTTTCTTGAAGAAGACCATGTAAGGATCATTGTGCCTCACTTTGGTTCCAATTGGCATAGTATTTTTCAGAGGAGATCTTTAAATGAATTCCCATGGGGTCCAAGGTAAAACAATGTTCCCCGCTGACTGCCATCTTGAATGCTTTGCGGACATCCAGACACATTTTATGAAGGGGACCAAGTCAGGACCATTGTGACTAAGTATGATTCCAATTGGCCATGTACTTTCTGAGGAGAAGATCTTTGAATATGTTCCCCTATAGGGTCCAATGTTTAAAACATGTTCCCTCCTGGCAGCCATCTAGGATATATGATGTGGACTTGCTGAACACATTTTTTAAAAGGGGCCACCTATGGACCATTGTGACTAAGTTTGGTTCCAATTAGCCCAGTATTTTCAGAGGAGAAGATTTTTGCAATATTGTCCAATTTTGGACCAATTTCCCGCTGGCGGCCATCTTGGATGACATGCAGACTTGCCGGACAAAATTTTCAAAGGGGACCACCGATGGACTATTGTGACCAAGTTTGGTTCTAATTGGCGCAGTAGTTTCAGAGAAGATCTTTGAATGCTTTCCCATAGGGTCCAATGTTAAACTGTGTTCCCTGCTGGCGGCCATCTTGGATAAGATACAGACTTGCCAAACATTTTTTTTTTTTAATGGGGCCACCTAAGGACCATTGTGCCCAAGTTTGGTTCCAATTGGACCAGTGGTTTCAGAGAAGAAGATGTTTGAATGAAAAGTTTACAATGGACAGACCACTGACGGCAAGAAGATCTCCATGGCATAGCCATGCAGCCAGCTACAAAGTTATATATGCATTGAGGCTTAGATGCCACTTCAATATTAACTGAGAGAGATACTTGCATTTATGGGCAAGCAAACAGAACTAAAGTAAACAATATAAAATTATATACAATTATTATTAAATTGTGAAATAAGTATAGTTTATGAAAGTATATTTGCAAAAAAATGTAAAAATCTGTACAAAAACACTTTTTTGCTCATGATTATGTAGCAAATAATTATTTCTAATAAAGTGATAGCAGGGAATTTCTCTAAAACTCAAGAGAGAAAAGTAAACCAAAGAAGATTTGAAAGCAGAATTTAAAGGGAAATAACCCATAACCATATGGCATTGAAATCTTTTTTTTTTTGGTGAAAAAAGTCAATAACTACAACACAGGCAGTTGGATTTTCTTCAAAATTTCAGAGTATGTAGATCTTGATATGCTGAACATTTTTCAAATTTACACTTCACCTCTATCTGTTACAGTTTTTGAAATAAAAAATAAAAAATGCATAAACTTAGAAAATTTTACGGAAAAAGGGCTATAACTCTGAGACGGTTTTTCTGATTTTCTTCAAAATTGCAGGGCAGATAGATCTTGTCATTCTGAACAATTCTACACCTGTCAGATTTATGATATCTGCAACGGTTTTGAAGTTATTTGCCAAAAACAGCATTTTACCCCTATGTTCTATTTTCAGTAACAGCGGCCATGTTGTTCGGTCCTCGGACTAACCGAACACATTTTTTAAACTACATACCCTGGTGATGACATAGGCCAAGTTTGGATTAAATTGGCCCAGTGGTTTCAGAGGAGAAGATTTTTGAAGAAAAGTTTACGACAGACGGACGGACAGACGGACGGGCGACAGACGCCAAGTGATGGCAAAATCTTACCCTGGCATAGCCAGGTGAGCTAAAAATCAGGAACACGTTTGTCAATTTTATCAAAATGAAGAAAATTAATGTAATGAATTTGACATTTTTAGATTTCTAAGGTTTTATTATTTGATTTATAGGTAGAAATATCCTTAGTTCTTGTCATTCAAGTCTTCAATCTGTCATAAAAGGATTGTAAAAGTTATTTCATTTCTGGCAATGGGTTTGAATCCTACATGTGTCAAGATTTCAAGGCACCTATACTAGATCAGAGATTGCACTGATTTTCAAACTTGGAAATTCAGCTATTTTCCCCCACTAGCCTTATGACCTTGACATAAGAACACACAATTGCGAAATGGTCATTAATCTCATTGCCTGTAAAAACCTCCATTACAGCTCAACATGTTAATTGTTGATTTGTTTACAGGTTAGCATACCTGTAAATTTTGAATTTAAATGAAGAGGTGGACTATTCAATGGAACTTTTTTACTGAACCATGTATAAAATTTATGGACCAAAATCAAGGATGCTTCCTTTCATTCTAATGCAAAAACAAACTAGAGGATGACATGTCCCTGTGCAAGGTATTTGTGTCTGTAAGACACATATTATGCCCTTCTCAACAGAATGTTTTATCCATATGGACGGACAAACAGATGAAAGAACAGAAAAGGGTAAAACAATATGCCCCCGGACCTTTCATCCCAGAGCATAAAAACGAAACATAAAATTACTTTTCAATTTACCAGAAGTTTGTTTCTCCTCTGCACCATCACATCTGCTATGATTCCAGTGATACATCTTTGAATTAAAAGATTAAATTAATTCCAAAAATTAAATATCATCCAATTAAAATAGCGTTATTAAAACAGGTGCAATTTAAAAATAACAAATGGGTCTTGCCATGACATACAGTGAAACCTGTCAAAACCGAACCCTGACTAAACCAAAAACCTGTCTCAACCAAACACAATGTGAAGACCTTTTCTATCAATTTCTTTATATTTTGAACCTTTGTAAACTGAAAACCTGTCTAAACCGAACAAATTCTTCAGTCCCAGAGGGGTTGGGTTTAGACAGGTTTCACTGTATAATGATATGTTAGTGAAACTGGTGATGAATGCAGATTTTCACCTACATTTCAGAAATATCATATCAATTACCATTTATGATTTTCATATATTTTTAAGTTTCCAAGAGTATGATCATAAAAATATCTTACACATCATATTTATGTGATTCAGGTAACATTTTGGACAGCTGGATCCTTCTTCTTACTACATCAAGTGGATACCTACAACATGACAACATAGATAAGAAATGACACACGATACTGAGACAATAGGGTCTGTAAGTCTCGTCATGTGACTCAAGAGAATCCATGATAAACAGAGAATTTGAAAACGTTTCCCGCCAAAACATGACATCTTAGTATGATGACGTTCAAATTTTTGTTTGAAATGTCATAATGCTTAAAATGTAAGCTCCCGGTACAATTTTTGATCCCAGAAGTTCCAAAATTGTACGAGACTTTCAAGCCCTATGATGACAAATCATTTCTATACACACAGTTGTACTTGACAATAATTCATATTGTATGTTATAGGAATATATGAAGAAAGATGTTGAAACACCAAAATTTAAAACTATAAGGACAGTGTGAAAATCTCACCAAGTTGACAAATAAGCCATTGAAATGTTTCTGAACATTTCTAGAGGACAAAATCCAAAAATTTCAATTTAAAGGGAGATTGACTGAGGGCTGTTCCAGAAAAACATACATGGGACGGGGGGAAGGCACTTGAAAATTGTCATGACCACCCATAGATGCAAAATAGGATTTTTTTACATTTACTTATGAATTCTGACTTCAAATTATAACAACCACCCATAGCAGCAATTTAAAAGTGCCTTCCCCTCGTCCCATATATGTTTTGCTGGGACAGCCCTGACTGAAAAAGCCATGCTGGTATATTTGTGTGTTTTCCTAGTAAAAAAGAATTACTATAATAGCTAGAAATGTGAAAATTTCTTCTCAGGAAATCCTTCAGTTACCAACCAATTTACCACTTCTGATTTTCTCTTCATAAAGTTACGGTAAAGCATGGTGGACTGATGATTTTCCACAAAAGTGGAAACGAGTGGATAAGAATGGTTAATTTTATGTGGTCCACTTAAATACCTCACCTTTTATAATGCTATGCAAGAAAATAAAAAATGTGGCAATTAATTAAGGTGGTTCGGGTGTCTAAAACTGTGCACCCATCTTGCGCATCTGATGAAAATTTGAATTTACCATTAAAATGTTGTTAAAATGATTTTGAATAGTGTATTGATAAAAGATAAGATGAAATAAGCAACAATTATGCTGCTAGCTTAAAAAATATGTCACTT
The DNA here is from genome assembly GCA_002080025.1 of Modiolus philippinarum. Taxonomy (NCBI): domain Eukaryota; kingdom Metazoa; phylum Mollusca; class Bivalvia; order Mytilida; family Modiolidae; genus Modiolus; species Modiolus philippinarum. Next base: position 41,659 of record MJUU01001287.1, read on the forward strand.
TTTGAAAAATTCTTGATTTATTAAGGGGAGATAATTCAAAATAAATATTAAGGAAAAAAATCACATTTTCACGATTTTATCAAAAATTTGTTTGGTGACTCCTATTTTTTATTTCATATTTCTAAGGAGATTTCTTTAACATACTTTGTACTACACTTTCACCAAAATCTATTGTATTTTTGGTACAAAATTTTGTAAAATTGTATTTTCTCCCCATATAGACTATATTAAAAAGGTCAAAATCATGCTATTTTCGGAAGCTTCTCAGAGAAAAACGAGATCGGTGACCCATTGATTTTTTATTAAAATTTTGATAGGAATAAAATAAACTTTCAATCACAGAAAAATAAGAATAATCTATCGTTTTGATTTTAGTCCCGAAAACTACCTTAAGTGGTTTAGTTTGGATATTTTGCATGGAAATGAGTACAGTAGTCTCCCTCTTATAAGGCCACCTTATTTGCAGCATAAAGTTGGCCTTATAAGAGGGGTGGCCTTCGGTGAGGGGATCGAAATTTTGTGGGAACATTTTTATAGAGATGCATGATCAAGCTAGGTAGTCCACCACAATGTATGTAAGGCAAGCCTACATTGTGTTAACATTTTAGTTTAATATGTTTCACAGGAGTGAATAATTATTCTTCATTGTTACATAAAGAATTGCATTATATATATAATTCCTTGTCAGACAATGTCCAGGATTTATTTTTTGTTATCTATATTTTATTTATTTTATTTTATTAATTATTATAAGTAAATGTAAAATCATCAACAAAGTTTATGTATTTGTAAATTGGTTATTAACATTGGTATTAACACTGATTTTTTGATAGGGTCTTTGCATTTTAACTAAACACATTCTAAATTTCTAAAATCAGTATTGCATGGACACGGGTTATGTATTCCAGTATATACATGAAATCATTATGCTAAACTCCTCACAGGAAGGGCTCTTGATGGAAGCTGTATACTGAGGGTACATAACTTAATTTGTCAGTTGGTAATGGGTCTGGAGCTGGCATGTCAGTTAACTGCTAGTAGTCTCTTGTGATTTCATGTGCATGTCCGTATATTTAGTTCTTTCAGTTTCATTTTTCACAGTTGACTCAGTCCTGTTGCCAACTGAATTTTACTGTTGTTACGATCGTTTTTTTATTTATCACATTGGCTATAGGGGGAAGGTTTGGGCCCAATAAAACTAGTTTAACCCCGCCGCAGCAGGTTTGCGCCTGTCCTAAGTCAGGAAATTTATTAAGCCTTTGTGTGTCTTGTCTGTTTTCTAGTTAGTTCACTTTATGTCTATCGGAGTCTAGGAAGATGCTTATTTCGCTGAACTTGATTACTCTTTTATTTAGGGGCCAACTCCGACCTACCGTTGGGTGTGGGGTTTCCTCACCGTTCATTGAAGATCTTATGGTGTCTTTGAGTTGTTATTGCTCCCCTTAGGGTCGTTGTCTCTTTGACACATTCCCCGTTTCCCTTCTTTTTCTTATTAACATTATCAGTATTTTCAAATTTATCTAAATGCTAATTAAAATCACATACTGCACTTTAGTTTTACAGAGCCCTTAATTATTTCTGTTTATTCATTGTTTTTTGTTTACCTGTGCTTGCAAATATTATCATAAAGTTGATTAATTCTTTAAAATTAAAATGATTCACAAAAAGTCATTAAATTATATGATAAGTTTCCTTTGTTAATTCCCTTAATTGAGTGACAGGTAACCTGTGATGTGCTTGTAATGTTAATTAACATTTAATTGTTAAAACAACACACAAGCTGAGATGTCAAAAATGAGTAGATATTTGGATTATCTCCCTTACGCTATTATCTCCCTTATCATAAGCACTTCCTGTTCTATTGTTTACATGATTTGGCCTTTGAAAAGGGGGAATTTGGACCATTTAGGGACAGAATATGTGGCCGCTGGTCGCGTCAGAGGGGTGGCCGTCGGCGAGGGGTCAATTTGCACTGAAATCAGTTAATGCATGAGGTTTCTGGCCTTAAATAAGGGGTGGCCTTTGGTGAGGGGGGCCTCTCAAGAGGGGGACTATTGTAGAATGTTTTAGTGGATGCAAGGAAATTCAGTAACCCACACAATGGAAAACAAAACAAACTGATGTCATAACTGAATTTCAACCAATCACAAACAGAGAACTATTATTTGTCTACGAGCAATAACAGGTTCTTGGCATTCATTTCTTTATTTAAAGCAATTTTTACAAGTTAAGTCTAAAACTTACGAAATGGTTTGAGCAATAGCACCAGCTAATCCTCCACAAAATATCTTAGCAGGTATAATTAATACAATTCCACCAGTATTCTGTGGGCATTGTTTTCCTAATAAATCAGGAAAGTACTCCAAACAAAGTCCTTTCAATGTCTCAAAACTGTAAAATGATAATCCTGAAAGAGAACATAAATTTGCAATTAAGGGTCACTGTATATAGCTAACAGAAAGGTACTGATACTTTACTCTTAATTTTGATATTACTGTTGTATCATTCAAGTGTTGTTCTTCAGAAGTAATGCCAGTCATTTTTCTCATAATTATTTTTAGAAATAATCATCTTTCACCTTTTTGATTTTTTAAAGCTGACTAGCCTGTACATGTACAATAATTTGACAATAGTGCTGCAAAATGAGCTGATAATGCATTTGAAACAAAAAATACACCTCCCAATAAAAATGCTACTGGATTTGCTTGTTAATTTGTTTACAAATTCCTTCTTTTGATGTGCAAAGAAGCGTGAAATAGAACAGAAATTCCATTTCTACAGCACATCATTGAACAAGTTTACTTTAGGTATATGGTAGTATAATTTCAGTCATCTCCTTATGCAGAAACTAACATGTTTAGAAGACAATAAGTAATTTGATTGCATCCCCACCAACACCCATTTTGCCACTAAGCCAGTAGGAGGTATGATAACAGCAGTGGGCAATCTTCGAAAAGAAGACAAGTAGAAAATAAACGACCCAAATGGACTTAAATAAACAAGAGCTGTCAGGAGACAGCATAGCTCGCCGGGGATTACAGTGACCCCAATCATGTCAATGCACAATCAATTTGAAATAATACATTATTGTAATTGTACTGTTTTAAAATTTTTAAAAGTGATATAAGGAAGTAACATGCCAAATATTAACTTCCTTCCACTAAAAGAATAAGCTCTATATGCAGGGTTCAAGTTTTATTTTTCAAATTGCCACCAGGGCAATGTCAAGGTCAAAATGTCTACAACTATGGTACTACTAGAAAGCATTCTTTATACTGAAGTCACATACCAAATATAAAGACCCTATCACTAAACAACTAACTTCTAGAAGCAAAGTTCAAGTTTTTAAAATATTGCTCTCAGGGCAAGGTCAAGGTCAAAATTTCTAATAATATGGCCATCAGAATGCTATCATCATAACAAAGTCACATACCAAATATGAACATCCTACCATCTAAAGCAAAATCAAAGTTTTTTTTTAAAAAATTGCCCTCAGGGCAATGTCAAGGTCATAATGTCTACAAATATGGTACCAACAGAAATCACTCACCGTAATTGAGTAACATACGAAATATGATGAACCACTAAACGACTAACTTCTAGAGGCAATGTTAAAGTTTTGTTTAAAAAAAATGCCCTCAGGGCAGGGTGAAGGTCAAAATGTCTACAAATATAGAACTGCTAGAAAGCTCTCATCATAAGGAAGTTACATACCAAATATGTACACCCTACCACTAAAAGCCTACCTTCTAGACACAAGGTTAAAGATTTTTAAAAATCGCCCTCAGGGCAAGGTCAATGTCAAAATGTCTATAAATATGGTACAACTAGTAAGCTCTTATCATTAGGAAGTTACATACCAAATATGAACACCCTACCACTAAAAGCCTACCTTCTAGAGGCAAAGTTAAAGTTTTTTTAAAAATGCCCTAGGTGCAAGGTCAAAGTCAAAATGTCTACAAGTATGGTACCACAAGAAAGCTCTCATCACAAGGAAGTCACATACCAAATATTAATATCCTAGCACTTAAGGTCTCCATTCCACGAGTAAGGTTAAAGTTTTTGCTGACAATGCCCACGACGCTGACGCCAACTACGCCGCCGGGGGTATGACAATAGCTCTCCAGACTTTCGTCCCTGCGAGCTAAAAAGTAAACTTCAGTATACATTATACTAGAAAGGTAGTCCTTAGCATTGCCAGCTTTCCATGCCCAATCTGTATTTGTAGAAACATATTTCATGAAAAGTTTTGAAATTTGCACCCAGATTTCTTTGACTTTGTATATCACCTCCCAGACAGCTATGTTCGTAAGACACAAATGCCAAGCCTTTAGATGCATAAATTATTAAAGCTAGTAAGTCGAGATGAGGATTGGATTAAAATATCCTCATGATGTTTTTATGCCCCGCCTACGAAAGTAGGGGGGCATATAGTGTTCGGGTCTGTCCGTCCGTCCGTCCGTTCATCCGTCTTTCCCAAGCCAGGTTTACCCACAGGTTGAAGTTTTTTTTCAGGGAAGAATGTATGCTATTATCATGAAACTTTATATAAATACACATAAGAATCTAATTAAACAAAAATCATAATTAAACAAAAATCATAATAAAATTTCACCCTGGCAACCAACTTCATGCTTCACTGAACATGGAATAAAAATGAGATAGTATGAGGTTTACCTACAGGTTGAAGTTTTTTTTCTGTGAAGGATGTATGCAATTATCATAAAATTTTATTAAGTACACATTAGAATCTAGTTAAACAAAAATCATAATAAAATTTTGCCCTGGCAACCAACTTCATGCTTCACTGATCACGGGGAAAAAAGTGTGATAGTATGAGGTTTACCCACAGGTTTAAGTTTTTTTCCTGTGAAGGATGTATGCTATTATCATGAAACTTTATATAAATACACATTGGTGTCTAATTAAATAAATTTCATGATAAAAATTCATCCATGCTTCTAACCATGCTTCAATGATCATGGAAAAAAGGGGGGTAGTATGAGGTTTACTCTCAGGTTGAAGTTTTTATTGTGTGAAGGATGTATATATATGCTTTTATCATGACACTTTACACAGATATACATTAGGATATAAGTACACAAAATATTAACAAGTGATGACCCTAAAGGATGTCTCGCCTGTCCCTGCTGGACTCTAAATTGATGTGAAATCTAAGTGAACTAATCAGAAGAGTGTACATGCTCACTAGACTGTGAAATTGAGGTCAAGGACAAAAGTCACCTGCCAGACTGACATGTACTACCCAAGACCAACCTACATACTATATATTATCAACCTACCACTTCTAGTAATTGAGAAATTGACAAGCAGAAAAACTTAACATGGCCACTAGACCGTGAAATTGAGGTCAAGGACAAAAGTCACCTGCCAGACTGATATGTACTACCCAAGACCAACCTACATACCAAATATTATCAACCTACCACTTCTAGTTATTGAGAAACCTACCACTTCTAGTTATTGAGAAATGAACTTAAGCAGAAAAACTTAACGTGGCCACTAGACCGTGAAATTGAGGTCAAGGTCACATGACAAATGTCAGACTGGCATATACCCAAATAAATCTTGCTATAGGACAAATATTGTGAGTCTAGAGGCTACAGTTGCTGAGAAATAGACATGAATGTGAAAATTTAACAAAGTCACTGAACCATAAAATTGAGGTCAAAGAAACATGACAGGTGTCAGACTGGCATGTACCCATATAGATCTCCCTACAAACAAAATATGATGGGTCTAGGTGTAACAATTACTAAGAAAAGGACCTGAATGTGAAACTATGTCGCAGATTTTCTAAGTTCACTGAACCATGCAATTGAGGTCAAGGCAACACGACAGGTGTCAGACTGCCGTGTACCCATATAGATCTCACTATAGACCAAATATGACAAGTCTAGGT
>MJUU01001287.1:55813-68665 GCA_002080025.1 Modiolus philippinarum
AAGGCTTATCAATATAAAGTTCAACAAAATACATTTGCCAAACATTCGTTGCAAACTTTGAAATAAGTTTTGTGGGGTCAGTATTTTGTTAGCCTGAAGTCTTGGCTTTATTGAATGGGTTTTGTTTTTAAAGACCCATTGTTATCATGTTTTGACAGCTTTTTTTATGTAGTATTTGCTTTTGGGACACATTTTGCATAGAGTACAGAATATTGTTGGGAAAAGAAACCAACAGAAACCAAGGGTATTTGTAAAACATGAATTGTTATGTTATCTTCCTCCGTTTGTTTGGAGAACTCCATTTCCGGACAAAGTTCGTATCCGATCCAAACTGGTGCAGAGAATCTGAATCATATGTGCGCTTGAAAGAAAAGACCATCACTACAAGTATTTAGATGTGTTCAATTGAAATAGACACAGTTAACAACGTTATTTGGAGTACCATTTGGGAAGATTTTTTTCAACTCTGGGAAATAAAAACGGAGAGTTGGGAAATCACAGCCAAAATTCGGCTGCAATTTGAAGGAAACAAAATCACTGACATTAGTACCTTTTTAAACTTTTCATACGATCCAAACTGAATGGCTGCATATGGAAAAACTCGTAGTATTTGGACACCATTTCCTTGATAAAATCCAAGAATTCCTTCTTTTATTCTAACAGTTCTAAACGTTGCAATAACATCTATAAAACAGAAGACAGTAGACAAGCAAACAAACAAATAAAAGAAATTTACGTTTATGGTAAATAATTTAGATATGTTTATATTTGTGTACTACAATTTACTGTCTCATATTAAAGTACTTTACCTGGAACAATAAACAATACTTTTAAAAATTTTATATTCAATGAGAAACATTGGTCTGTTATCTCCCCGTACCAAGTTAGTTATATATGGTTAAAGTGAAGATAATTTTAATTTAAATATCAAAAGAAGATATTGATATGCTAATTAAAATTATCTCCACTTTGTACCATACAAAACTAACTTTGATACAGGGAGATAACAGACTGATGTTTCTCATTGGTTTTCAGGTATGGATCATTGAAATTTGTCTATACATGTATTCCTATTTATCCAAATGCTATTAACTTCCAGAATACTTGACTTCAATGGTTATAGTATCAAATAAATCATTCCACCCTTGTAACAAACCAATACCAATACAAAATCAAAACAACAGAAAGTAAAAGTGATATGCATATATTTTTGAATGAGTATTTGACCTTTTACATTATGTACTTATGTCTGAGAATTAAAGTTTCTGTAACTTTTGTGTTTGCTAAAAATATAATTAACAGTTTATCGGTAATTTCTTTGAATTTCCTTTGATGTACAGAGACTGTAAATGTCAGTATCATGGAACTGGACAATATCACGAAATTATTGGGTCACTGTGAAGGCGTCACATGCCGGTTGCTATGCTGACATCGTGTTTTGTACTATTTGTCGTGTTCATACGCATAATACGTTGAATGAAGAATGCATATAAATCAATGCAATAAACAATAGATTAACTGTGCTAAAATAGAAATTTAAGCTTAATTCAGTTTATTTAAGAGTTTTATTTATCATGTTGTGAATTGCCGATAAAAGAAATATAAGACATTTTGTTTTTGATACGGACTTTATCACGGCGTAACGCATCAAGCTTGCCCTAGCGGGCTCACTTGATACTAGCCGTGATAAAGTCTGTATCAGAAACAAAATGTCCTGTATTCCATATGTATAAAAACTTTATCAGGACAATCATTTTTTTTTCATTCAAGTTGCTATCTCTGCTTGAAATAGAAATGTGTCATTTTTCCAATTTTTTCTTCATGATTAATACTCCAAAAAGAATTTTAATTGTAATATCAGTATAATGTTCTAAATTATTTTTTTACTGACACATCTATTAGAGGTTCAGTATTTTTGTACTTTTTTTACCTGTTACATGTGAGAACTAAAATCAAATTTTAGAGGAAAGCTGTCAATGTGGCAGCAAAGCAGGTACTGTTTCATACAGCAATAATGTTCACTGTAATGAAGCAATTTATGAGACAAAAAATTGTACTCAGAGGTCAACCTGAACATTTAAAATGGATATTTTTTAATCTGCGATGTTTAACCTTTCATTAAAGTGGTTGATATTTGAAAAAGTTGGCAATGAAATAATGACAATACTAATATGGTATAAAAAAGTTTGACCACTCGTATTTTCCTCATGAATAACAAAAAATCCCAAAACCATACACATCTAGTAATTATACACAATTTACTTCTAAGACAAAAACTTAATATCATGAAATGAATCAGGAGTTCCCCAGACAAATGATCAACAATGTTTGCAGATACTTGAATAAAAATTGCCAAGTTCAACAAATGGCATTTTTGGCATAAATCAACAAAAACAAAAAATCAAAATATGTAAATATGTGATATATGTACAACTTACCATCAAATAAAATTTGTTTGAAAACTGTTCAAGTGGTACCGGCCCCGGTACTCTCAACAAATGGTGGACCGCGTTTGCATATATTTCATGCCATATTCATCTAAGTTCAACAACTAGTATTTTAGTAATAAATGATCAAAAATGAAAATTAAAGTCCACTCAAACCTCTGATTGCAATAGAAAAACTTCCAAGCCTAAAAACTGTAGCATTTTTCTCTGGACAAATGGCAGATATTTGATGTATAATAACTTAGCTCAACAACTGGTATTTTTAGTATAACATTCACATATATCTGATATACATTCACATGATCTCCAAAATAAAAACTGTCCACCTCTTAGTACATCAAATAGATATGCCTAGTTAATGTCTACTTGATTTGTGTAAAAGGTTTTAAAGATTTACACTGGGAAACTTTTCCCATAGGGTCAAGTTTTAAACTAAGATCTGTGACGGCAGCCATTTTTGTTTAATGATTATGCAAATGGTAGATGACCAACATGTTACAATGCCTACTTATAAAAATTTAAAGGCTGAATACTTAAAGCAACCTAACAGCATAAAATTGATGTTACTAGTATCGTATATCAGGTTATTTTCGCGTCAGGTTTTGGTAGCGATTTTGGTGTAAAACAGGCCAGTGAAAAATTTGCTGAGTTTGTAATTCGTGTTTTTGTACTCAATCTAATGCTTCTGAATGGGCAGTGAAATTTACACGGAGGTTAAAATTCGCGCATGGTTACCTATCGCGAACATAGCGAAAATTAGACACATGCGAAAAAATCCCAATATACGGTATGAAGCCAAATGTTTAAAATACCTAAATCCTTGTAGTGATTATTATGTGCCTGTAATAAAATTTTGATTCTATCCAAAGGAGCAACAGTGGTTTTTGCACAGCATCCTGCAATACCTGAAATAGACAAAGAGAATAACAACAGGTAATGGATATTATCTTCTTTTCATTTTCTGCAACATTAATATTACAACTCCATGTTTTTTTTGGTAGCAAAGAATAAATTAAACATGCACATGAAATACAATAAAGTAGAGGCCAAAAACAGCATAATTTGCTTGTCTTGATTACAAATTACTTCCATCAGGATGACATTTTCATGATAGTTGCCACAGTTCTGCTTTATAATCAGGCCTCAAAGTAGACTTATATTTAAGGTCGCCAGTTGGCCACCACTGTCAAAAAATTTGTTGCCAATTGAAATTTTTGATGGCCAGGAAGACATTTTTGGTTGCCTCAGATATTTTCGGCATTTGGAAAGGTCCAAAATAGTAATGTTAAGCCTCTGCAAGACTCTTTTTAGGATATCCTTGTGCAATCAGTATGTCTTTGTTCGCTTTCTTCAAAAGAAAGAATTTAGACGATAAGAAAACTGATAAGCACAAAACAATTGATACACAAGCTAGGATCATTGGCAATTTGATTTAAGCTAATAGAAATCAATCTGGTACTGACCGTCGTATAAGTGGACAATATCACTGAAAACTAGAGTTCATATTGATCTTCAAATGTTACAGTTCATCAATCTGTTCATTGATACCCTTATTTTCAATGCATGATTAAGCAACTGAGTCGATTTCACGCACTCCGTCTACAGAATCGAAGTGGTGGATAAGGGAATGACATGTCTATTCGGGGTATGCAGGTCATAATACGGAAAGCCTGACCACGAACAGTTGTAGCCAAACTGTGTGGAGGATCGCCACACTTAATGCTGTATAAGTACCCCTTATATATTTTTCTAAGAGAGCAGACTTGCCGAAAGTGGTGAAGGCTAAATTTCCTGCCCCTGCCCATTTCACCTCTTTTCCAGTGGCAATCAAAACTTATTGCCCCTTCAACCTCTATCATATATATTAGATTGATGTACTTGTTGGCGTCCTGTATAGCTGAAATATTGCTCACTGAACGTTAAACTTTAATTAATCTATTGTCTTTTATGGAGAGCGTCATTCCGAAAGCTCTATTTCCTGCCCCTACCCATTTCTCCCCCTTTTTTCACTCAACCATCAATCGATTGCATGACTCCAAATCGTGGTGACTCCACATCAAAATCATAGTCTGAAAGACGCTGAATATGGTAATTTTCAAGTTTCAAACTTTGAAGAGATACGGAAGGAAAAACCTTAATATTAGAGTGACTTAAAAGCGACTTTTTTCTAGTCGCCAACATGTAACAATGTGGTCGCCCAAAAGACAACTGGTTTTTATAATTAATCGCCAATGGCTATATTTGGTCGCCTGGGCGACCATTTCATTTGACTAAATAGAGCGCTGGTAATGCATAAATTTCTGGGAGTTTACATCATCATAAGGTAAATCTATTTTGTTTATTTGGTAGACACAGGTTCAAAACATACATGTATATTGAAAATGATATGTTACAGAATATTTAGCTTTTGACAAGTTCAGAGTCAGGTTTAGAATGATTTGACTTTGATTCATTTTCTTATTAATCTTTACAAATAAACAGTAATTGTAATATAAGAATTGAAATAGTTCATTAACTCCAGTTTGTCACTGTATTACACAAGGGTGGCCATTTATGTTGTATTATTTTACCCAAAGTTCTAATGAGAGGTAAAAAACAAGATGTGTTTGTGAAACACTACATATGCCCCCTGATTCTACAGTAAATATATATAAAATATCTAATTTTACCCATTTTTGACCTTTGTGACATTGACCTTTGACCTATTTTTTTTTGCATATTTATGTTCCTCTTGACAAGACCTATACCATTGCAAAGCATTTAAAGTCTATCTTACATAGTTCAAAAGTTGTTTATTACCATAAAAACACCCAATTCAACCCCTTTATTCTGAAACAGATGAAGCCCCTTTGGACCTCTTGTTTATTGAAATGGGTTTAATTGTTAAATGTATCTATTTAAACATGCTATGAGAAACCTAAAGAAAAATACTGCATCAAGATCGGACAAATGAATTTAAAAATTCATTTTTTTTCAATTTGTCCCCCTTTGGGCCTCTTGTTTCTCAAAAACAGTAAATGCTACCTCAAATCTGTCAGGCATACTACAGTTGCAAAATTTTATTAGCAATAACATAAAACAAACCCTGTCTCAATAGGATAAATACCGTATATCGGGTTATTTTCGCGTCGGGTTTTGTTCGCGATTTTGGTGTTAAACAGGCCAGTGAAAATTTCGCTAAGTTTATAATTCGCGTTTTATACTCAATTTAATACATTTGAATGGGCAGTGAAATTTACGCGGAGGCTAAAATTCGCGCATGGTTGCCTATCGCGAACATAGCGAAAAGTAGACACACGCGAAAAAATCCCGATATACGGTAATAAGGATTATGTAGTCAAATATGCGAAAACAGCCAATTTCACCCCTTTTTAACCTCTGTGACCTTGACCTTTGACATGACCTATTTTTTGTTGCATATTTATGTTCCTCTTGACTAGACCTATACACTTGCCAAGTATGAAAAGTCTATCTTACATAGTTCAAAAGCTATAGCCAAGGTTAAAGTTTGTGACCCACAGACAGACACACAGACAGGACAAAAACAATTTGACCCTGATCCTCGATAAGGGGGCATAAAAATCAACATAAAAGGTCAGCCAGATGTAATACAGTGATAAACTGGAGTTTTGGCGTAAAAAAATAATATAAATGGTCATCTTTAATACTGTTGAACAATGATAAACAAGAGTCTCAAAGAATTATTTGGATTCTTATGTCATGTAGGACAATAAGGTAAAATAAAAAAATACATTAGCTTCTCAGGCCCCTGCCTCATCTCTTTTCTAGGAGCTAATTTTTACCTTTTTATTTAAGTTTCAAAAAAAAAAAAAAAATGAAAAACACCTGCCTCATTAATTTTGGGGCATTTTAGAAATGGATTAAAGGGCTACGCCGAGCGCAGCATGATACGACCGCAGCATGTCGTCCACTGAAATTTGAAAAAGTGTTATTTAGAGTGAGTATGGACATAGGAAAGAGCTTGACACAATAATTAGATGGATGCAATAAGGAGATTGACTGAGTAATTAGCTGGACACAAACTAGGGAAAATAAAAATTAGCCCTTATGACTCCTTATGATTCCTCTTTGACCCTCTATAGCTCAGAAATGGTAAGAGCTAAGCCCAATCCATTGACATGATGCTGAAAGCTTATATCAAGAGGAATCAAAAGAAATAATCCCATCGAAATGCAATGAAAAATAAAAATTTAAGGTAATCTGTAAATTTACGATTTTGGCCCCCTTCAGCCCCTCATAGCTCGGGAACGGCAAGAACTACGTCAAATCCGTTGAAATACTGCTGAAAGCTTACATCAAGTAGAATCCAAAGAAACAATTCCCATCGAAATCTGACGAAAAATAATTTTTTTAGGTTATCTGTAAATTTATGATTTTGGCCCCCTTCGGCCCTCATAGCTCGGAAACAGTAAGAGCTAAGCCAAATCCGCTGACATATAACTGAAAGCTTACATAAAGAGGAATCAAAGAATAAAATCCCATCGAAATTCGATGAAAAATAAAAATTTTAGGTTATCTGTAACTTTACAATTTTGGCCCCTTTCAGCCCCTCATAGCTCCGAAACGGTAACAGCTACGCCAAATCTGTTGTCATACTACTGAAAGCTTACATCAAGAGGACTCCAAAGAAAAAAATCCCATTGACATCCGAAGAAGAATATTTAGGTTATCTGTAAATTTACAATTTTGGCCCCTTCAGCCCCTCATAGCTCGGAAACGGAAAGAGCTACGCCAAATCCGTTGACATATTACTGAAAGCTTACATCAAGAGGAATCCAAAGAAAAAAATCCCATCGAAATCCGATGAAAAATAAAATTTTTTGGTTATCTGTAAATTTACAATTTTGGCCCCCTTCGGCCCCTCATAGCTGGGTAAGGAAACAAGTTACCAAAAATCTAAAAGTAGAGCGCTATGATAATTTTTCATTAGGAATCCTTTGGAAAAAATTGCATCAAAATCGGACTAAAAATAAAAAATGAAATTTTTGAAATTCGCCCCTTTTGGGCCCCATTTATCTCGTGAACGGTACATGCCACGTAAAATCTGTTGGCATACTTCAGATTGGAAATTTTCTAAGGAGTTTACTGAAAGAAACCCCATCAAAATCCGATAAATAATAAAGATTCTACAGTCAAATATGTGAAAACAACCAATTTAACCCCTTTTGGCCCCTTTTTTCTAAAACGGGCATGGCCAGGAACATAAAATTATAGCCCGGGCTAAAGCATGTGCCAAGAAACATCATACTAAAATTTGAAAATGATCTGTTCACTGGAACCAAAGTTATGCTGTCCACAGACACAAAAATACCCAATTTTACCCCTTTTTGGCCCCTTTTTCTGAAACGGGTGGGGCCATAAACCCGAAATTAAAACCCGGGATAGCCATTATGCCAAGAAACCACATACTGAAATTTGAAGATGATCCGTCCACTAGAAACAAAGTTATGCTGGCCACAGACGCCGACGCCGACGACTGCGCCATAACATAATACGACCGCAAAATTTTTGCGGTCGTATAAAAAGATGCCTCATCATGATTTTAAATCAACTTTGCCCTCCCTGCCTCATCATTTTTTTCTGAAAAGTGGCCTGAGAATCTAATCATTATTTTTGTATGGCCTAATGGTACATTTTTTGTACATGTTGTATAGAAAAAACCTTTGTTTCGCTATAATTGCTGCCATAATTGACTTTTCCAGTAATTAAATGAACACTTAACATCACAAACAAAACTGTTAACATTACATTAGAATCAAAATGTTGCATTTTTGCGGTGGGAGTAGAATAGTTTTAATTTCTACATAAACACGAGTAATTACACCGACCTAAAGATTAATTTGTTTGTGACTGTCCTCCTATAGCATTACATGCATGATTACCCATTTGTAGTCAAGTGTAATCATTTCAAATATATACTCACCTTACTTTTTAGTATTCATTGTTTGAAAAAAGTTTGAATTTCCTGCCCTCTCTGACCCTAGTTCAAATTATTTCTGAAGTCAATTTTTTTTTTTTCATATTTATAACTTTTTTTTGTATCAAATGTAATTTATTTTGATCAGTGTAATACTTATGCAGAATTTACAGTATGTTTTGCATTGTGCTAGTATGTTCTAATTGTATTCATGGTATTGTGCTTATTTTGTTTGTGTTTTATGTTGCATGATTTGTACTGTATTTGTAAATAATTCTATGGTCGCCAAATTAAACTATAAAATTCATTTGAGCTTTTTTAAATCTAGTCCAGCAGTTATTATTTTAAATGTCTTTGTCGCTTGTTGCTAATAATTTTATCACTTTTTTAAGCCTCTAGTGGTCTGAATGTGTCTTAAGAACATTGTATAAGAATCAAATTGTTGCCATGTACTAGTATATGTATTCAAGTATGCTATTACCTCCAGCAAGAAATGTTTTTATGCTTGACAAATAAGGCAGTACTTCATTTCGTCTTTCTATTTTGCTCATGGTTTTGGATGTACTTTGCAACAGCTAAATCTAACATCCTTTACATTCATGTCACCAATATCATTTTAATCGAATATCTACAATATAAAAACAATTATGCATCAGTGTGTTTTTAATTAAAGAACCTTAGTGAGCATGCTCATATACCCCACGCCCCCACATTTCGGGTAAACCTACATTATTGAACTATGAAATAAAATATCATCACAACTCTTATGCATGCACATTTCTTAAATAACATATGCACAATAATCCTGCAAAATATCATATCTAGAAAACTGTCATAAACTGTAGGTGTCATCTGAACAAAATATGTACCCTTGAAATTAAAATGTAACCTTTAAGAAATATATTTTGCATTAAAGTGACAAAGACCAGGATATGAATTTTTCTCATAATTTACTCAAACTCAAAATTTAAATACCATGCACATCTTTGACATATGCCATTCAATATACAATATAAAAACTTTTTATGTAGAAAACTTTAGGAGAAGATGTCAGGACAAATAATGTACCCTATAAGCAATAACCCCCTCCCCACAAAATGGCAAAGTTCAACAATGTGCATTTTTCTGAACAATTATCAAAAATCAAAATCCAAGTAGTATGCACATCTTTGATACATGCATAATCAAACTGCAATATAAAAACTTCCTACCATAAAAACTGTAGGAGGAGTTATCCGGACAAATGATGTACCCTATAAGCAATATTTTGCATAAAAATGACTAAGTTCAACAATGTGTATTTTGCTGAAAAATTATCAAAAATCAAAATCCAAGTAGTATGCACATCTTTCATATATGCACAATCAACCTGCAGTATAAAAACTTCCTACCATAAAAACTGTAGGAGGAGTTATCCGGACAAATGATGTACCCTAAAAGCAATATTTTGTATAAAGATGACTAAGTTCAACAATGTGTATTTTGCTGAAAAATTATCAAAAATCAAAATCCAAGTAGTATGCACATCTTTGATATATGCACAATCAACCTGCAAAATAAAACTTCCTACCATAAAAACTGTAGGAGGAGTTATCCAGACAAATGATGTACCACCAGTGATGACAGACGGACGGACGGACGGACGGACTGACTGACTGACGGACCAGTCAAAAACTATATACCCTCCGCAACTTCGTTGCGTGGGGTATAATTATGTAACTGACTTTTGTTCTTCAATAAAAGTTTTTGAATTTTGCCAGGCAGTATACAGATATAATATACATGATATAAGACAACATGAAAATCAGTTTCACAAATAATACATGTACATGTAACATATTGTATTCATCAAATCACTACAGTGAACACCTGTGTTTCCTAAATTTAATTTAATTAATGATTCCCTCATTTGATATTTTGATCAACAACATTTTTCCTGTACACCAGCTTTTTTCAGATAGATTGATTATCTCATTTTATGAAATATCAGATTTGTGGTGCTCTTAAAAAAATTAAAAAGCATAATGCACGCAGCCAGAGATTCCATTGCTTCCAAATTGGGTGCAATCTCACAATTTTGAACAGATCTTTCTGTTGTTTACAAGCAATATAAAAATAAAGATAAGAAAGATATATTTAGGAAGAAAAAAGTAGCTTTGTAGAAGACAAATAGTTTGGTCTACCTGTACATGTATCTAATATGGTAAATATTTTGTCCACATTCTCACTAGTTGTTTAGTATCACGATCTCATAAAGGAATTCCATGGCCGTTTTCTTTTAGCCACATTGATCGCCAAAATCTGACTGGTTTATCACTTGTTTATACAATGAAATGGTGTCATGTGGACATAATTTGCAGTGACACTGCAGAAAGACCCAGGCAGTGCAGAAATATTAAGTCATATAAAAATAATATTTGTTTGTACAAAACACCTTTTTGAATATTGAGTACTTTTTATTGACTTAATTTTTGTAGCTTTATCTTTGTATTCCAACCTCTACTAATGAGATTGCCTGTAGAATCCCAACAATAAATATACATTAAGTTTGACAATCCCGAACTCATGAAATCTGACATCTTTCTTGATGCATATGGTACTATTGGTGACAATAAAAAGCAATTTAAGCACATAAATGAACAATTTTCAATATTTTGTTACTTTTATAAAGGTTAAAATTAGTTAAAAGGCAAAAAAAAGTTCCAAGGCAAGGTGTCCTAGTATCGATTATTTAAGTCCTATTCAACAGACCATTTGCCAGTTCTGCAATCAACAGAATGAATTTAGCAAAATCCAAAAGGGAGGTCACTTTTTGAAAAATCTCAAGGGGACAGAATGGTTTCCTGCTTGTGAAAACCAACCAAAAAATAAAGCATTTTTAATAAAAAAAATTATGAAAGTTTAACATTGAGCAGACTTTTAGTCAGCAACACAATATAAAACCCAATCCCAAACAGCGCTTACCATGCTTTCAATTGCTACTTGTTTCAAGTAATAAAGATAAACAACTGTACTAACTTGAACTCAGTGACTAAGAAAGTATTAAAAATTCGAAAATATGCCAACTTACTGCAGAATCTCATGAACATTGTGTAGGGAATTACTTTGTCCAGACTGGCTAAGCACAAAGACCGTACTTTAAAACAAATGTGCATGTTTAATGTTTGTTTGTCCAGTGTAGGAGTAACTTCCCTTTAAAGGTTTTACCAAAAAACACAAAATTTGACTAGAACTGACAAGAACTTTAGTAACTGGCAAATCATCTATTCCAAATTTGAAATTTATACATTTTCTCGTAAAAATAAGATAAAATGAATTATCTTGGGTATCAAAGACAGAAAATGACCAATCATGGTCCACACTTTATTATAGGACTACATTTGATTGGTAAGAAATTGTGTTCTCCTGTAACATGTGTAATAAATATATGTTTTTATGTGTAATTCAGTTCCATAATTTGTTCATGTCCATTACGTAATGTCCGGAATGGTGTTGTAAATAACTGTCTCTCTGAAAAAATGTGAAGTTGGATTAAGACGTGTTTTTGTCAAGCTCTACCAAAGTTCCCAAACACAATCTATTATCTGATTATATGGTTGAAAACCCTTTAGTTCATGACAACTGGTTTTAATCTTGAGAACACTAAATACTTTCAAGTTTATAATGTTAGTTTTCAATAATGGCATAAAAAATCATAGAATCAAGTAATCATCCCATGTGGTTCACATTGCCACGTTTTTTCATTTTTCATACTAAATATTTCTATAGTGACAAATTTCATACTTATCAGTTCATCAAGAGTAAATAAACAAATTTGCAAACTGAACCAACAAATTCCAAGTGTGCCATGCACGTTGTACTTTCCGACAGTAAATGAGTAAGGATAAATATTTAGAGAGCTGTTAATCCAGATGTTCACCCAGAAAATAAAATATTTTTTGAAGGAGCAGATGAAAGCTGGTTAAAATTATATAGTCAGACTCACGAACAGTTTACCCTATATATGATCATAGAATCATCAAGCATTATTTTTGTAAGAACTATATAGCGTTCTTATTTATGTATTTATGTTCATATTTATATTGAATTGGAATAATTTTATTTAGCTTAGTACTGAACGTAGTTTTAGTGGGAAACGTTTGCAACATTATCCCGATGTTGCATTGTTATGTATTTATTACATTGTGGCGTAACGTAATTGTAGCGTAATGCAAAGTTGTATGGGCGATTTGGCGACAGTATGAGAAACGTTACACTTTGAGGATTTAGTTTGTTATATACAAAACCATAGTTGGTAAGCTCGATTTATCAATATTTATTTATTCTATCTTGCAATTATATTCAAAATGTGACGAGGATTTAACGAATTTGCTGAATATTTTCCTTTTAAATTGTTTTCCGCCGTACTTAGAAATGATTAGCATTTACGAGTTTGTATGCTGATTTTGTATTTATTTTATAGATATG
>MJUU01001290.1:14633-29609 GCA_002080025.1 Modiolus philippinarum
AAATCCCTAGTGTTCACGCAAAATTAGGGCTGCATATAGCTGAGACCACCAAAAACAAAATTAAAAATGGTGAATACATTGATATGGCTACTATGCTTGAAAATAAGACTTCACAAAAGGGCGAAAAATCGCTTGTTATTATTGACGGAGTCATTTCGACCATAGAGAAATCACATAATTGTGGTAAAATAGCACGTCGTACGGGGGTTCCCCAGTTAGGTACCATTACATCTATGGTGGATGCCGAGAACTCCCGAAGTACTCTATACCGGGGATGGATGGTGACACCAGAGGGATCCCGGTTTNCTCTTTGCATACGTCGTTCGTAGGTCTATGAACTGTCGTCTCTTTGCATACGTCATCCATGAATTCATTTGTTATTTTTAGTAAATTCTGTTGTATATTTTCTTTGGTTGGTTATGCCGTTTTCTTCGATAATTGATCGCTAAACGGAGCTTTGTAAATATAAACTTCAGTGTAGAATGGTCAAAATAAGTTAATATTTTACAAGTTAAATGCTAGAAAAATTAAGGGATGCAAGGAAAACTGCATAATAAATAATACAATATAATTTTATAACTATAATTTTATAATTTAAATGATATAATTTTTGTCAAGAATGTGCACGCTAGGGGCCTTCATTATCTCGCTTGAGGGGGTGAATATTGTTTACCTCTGGCTGAAGACCCTTAGGCGACATCAAGATGTAGACAGGAATAAAAGCCCTGTCCTTAATAAACTGGAGTTTTCTATGTATCGTGTGCGTTTTTTGTCACATGTACATTTACTCCATATCCTTTCATTTTTCCTAAGATATGGAGTACTTGCAAATGAGACAAAGCCTATACTAAAACATGTTAAAACCAAGAAATGAAACAACACTTTTACTGTTGTTTTTCTCCATTTTGCAGTCACAATTGGGCCTTCAATAATGAGCTTTGCTCAAACCTCATAGTAAGTTCAAGAAGACTCTGGAATTCATTGCTATTAATTTTTATCCCAATGAGCACATGCAAAAGAATGAGAACACCTTTTTTGTTGTTTTTTTACCTCGAAGTCAAGGTGCATATTAGGATGTATATTTTCTATCTGCCTTCGTACATTTTTACTACAGCTAATTTATTTGATCTGCACGAAGAGACATTAGTTGTTAAAACGGCCATCTGCAGAGACTAAAATCACAAACGTTATAAGGTAGGTGCCCCGCTGCTGAACTGTTAGTCTCCGAGGGTATTTATCAGCTCAGTAATCCAGTGATTTGGCGTTGGTCTTATTGTGAAACATACATTATACTAGTAATATCAAAAGTTTGGAAATTTTTGTTGAAAACTAAGCAATATTTCGCCTCCATGTAAACCTTTGTTACTACCTGATTTGGGATTAAGTCCTATTAGTTATTTTGTTTTAAATTAGCTTTGATACATTTTTTTCAGATGGTTTGTTTTGATATGCACGGAAGATATAAAAGTTGTCAAAATGACCATCTCATCGGCGAAATGAATAGCAACTTCAGTATTTAGCCATTTTCAATTCTAATTCGTCGTCAATTTAGGTGAAGATAACCTATTTGATTGATTAATGTTTTACGCCATTCTCAGCAATATTTCAGCTATATCTGCGAGAACTGTTAACTGTAGATGACTTATTTGAAAAGGAGTAAAATCATCAAATGTTCAATTAATTATTACGTGACGGTTTATGATTTTTTTTATCAGTGCTATTCTCTACATATAGGGCAGTAGGTCGTCTATTATTTGCAAGCAAATAAAACATTAATCTGTGTAAATTGAATTAAATAACGCATTCAGAAATGTTATTTTAAAAATATTGCGTTATTGATATCATTATTTAATAGTAGTTAAAATCATTTATTGGATATTTTCAAAAGTTACGTTCAGAATAATTGCTGAAATTTTAAAAGAAACCCATTTGTAATATTCGTTGAAATTCTTAAGAACTGAACATAAAATATAGCGGATGACCAAGTCAAAAAATAATGTCAAAATTTTAATCATTTTACCTAAATTTAAACAAACCAATTCAAGCTCATTATGCAAAAGTAGGTATGGGTGTATGAACTGAAACCCAATTAATGTTGAGTATCATTACCGATTCAAGACTCGTATTAAGTGTAAAGTTCTATATATATTTCAGTATTTTAGAGGACAGGTCGCCGCTGTTTCACTTATTTATAACAGATATCAATGGCACAATG
Organism: Modiolus philippinarum; assembly: GCA_002080025.1. Taxonomy (NCBI): domain Eukaryota; kingdom Metazoa; phylum Mollusca; class Bivalvia; order Mytilida; family Modiolidae; genus Modiolus; species Modiolus philippinarum. The sequence continues at coordinate 16,849 of MJUU01001290.1, forward strand.
ATACAGCAAAAACAAATCAAAACAAAGACAACAGAATGTATATGACTTGTGAGGGGAACCCAGTTTCAATTAAAATATTGGTTAATGAAAACCGGTTCGAATTTAGTTTGAAATCCGAAAGCAGTTACTTATTGTTATCTAAAAACCGTAACTAGGACATTGGGTCTCTACACATAATTTTAAAGCCTTCATTCTCGCCCAATAAAGCTTGCTTAATTCGAAAGATATACAAAGGTTTGGTGCAGTTTGCTTGTAAATTGTGGCATGTGATTGTAGTTCCTGGCCATTGTAGGTGTTTGCTGTTTTCCTGTTTTTGTAATTTTTACTGAGAGGATCCATGTTCCTACACACAGTTTGTGGTTGGTCCGTATAAATGGCTATCCCACGTGGAGGAATTCCTCCTAAATACTAGGTCAGCCCTGTACCCGAACTGCATGTGGCCAATCCAGGTATCGAATGTACACTGAAAGAAACAAGGATAAGTTAATAACGCATTTAATAATTAAAAAATACACGGCGAATAAAAAAGTTAAGTAGAACAATTCCACACTATATCCGTGAAACTTGATATAGATAGAGAATATCGTTTTGATTCCCTATTAAAAGTTGGTTTGTTGATTTGTCGTAATGAACTGTTTGTGGGCTGCACAAACCATCATTTGATGACAATAATTGTGTGTGATTTCCGTCTGGATAGATAATTACAAGGTTGTTAGAATCACGACCGACAACGTACAAGTTTCCATTACCGTCTACAGATATTCCCATTGGACATTTCAGGACTTTTTCATCCTTGAATTCCCATTTCTTTTTACAGTCGAAACTGCAGCACGACACGGTATTATGTTCTGTGTTTGTAAGATACATTGCATTACTAGATACAGCGACATAGGCGGGTTCAGATAGTTCAATTTGTGCAGCACCTACCCAATCACCTTCATGATCTAAGTTTTTCACGCATATCCATTCATTTGCAGCACAGAAATATACTTTTTCCTCTTTTCTAGTTATTCCATAGCCTGGCTTTTTATCTTCGCGAACATTGAATGAATTAAGGACTTTTCCACTCTTCGTATCGACTATGTCGAGTACACCGCGTGCTGTTACAGCCACCGAGAGCGTTTTTGCACTGTATGAAAGATCGAATCCACCATTCGGCAATTTTATTTTTGAGCCTTTGGATCCATCCTTAGTGACGCCACCAATGAATTGTTTGTGCTTACATGTATAAATAAACAAAATGGAACCATCAGGCAATAAACAACAACCCGTTATATCATTTCTTTTACTATTGAAAGCTTGTTTCAGGACCAATTTTACTTTTACATCCATTTTGGGCTGTATTTTTGCCACTTTCAAGTCACCTTGCATACTCTTCAGGTCAATTAAGGTTACTTCTTGAGGTTTAGTAGATAAAAATATATCTCCAAATTTACAAATGTTTGCAGAAAAATCTCGAAGAAATGTGTTAATCCGCCAGGATAAATTAGTTTCAGAAACGAAGTCACTCTCTAGCAGGGAGCGAATATGTTTATCTATATTTTCAACATCAGTTTTCATTTTGTTTAAGGTCAAGACAGTTTTATAATCTAACGACTGTTGATTTATGTCATTTATATCTCTTTGGTATTTTTCTATGTCATTTTCTTTCTCATCTAGCTGTTTTAAATCCTCATTGACTTTATCAATTTCGGTATTCTCTATTTCATTGATTTCTGACAATAAATTGTATTGCAGGTAGTCAAGATGGCTGTTGACTTGTTCTCTTGCTCTTTCAATTTCCTTTTTTATCATATTTTTCTGTTCTAATATAGCCTTGACATTTTCCTGTCTATTTTTTCTTATTATCTTCAAATTTTCTTTTGCTGTTACCAGCATTTGTAAAACATTTTCTATCAAGTTTGTGTTCCGAGTAACCTCACTGAGCTCGACAAAATCACCACAATCGCTATGGCTCTCTGCAATACATCTACTGCAACATGAACACCAGTGAATTTGACAAAATAGTTGATATTTCAAATTATGATCACTGCAAAAGTAAGAGACCTCAAAATTTGGAAACTCCAGCTGCGGAAGAATCGTGTGATCCCGAGTTCCTTTAGACAAACCATGATGTACTTTACACTCAAGACAAAGGCCTTCATCACATTCTGCGCACCAAATCACTGATGGTTTAGACAAACTGCGACGATCACATATGCCACATACACCTGAATTAAATGCCATTGCAAGACCTGGAATTACAAAATGTACATGAATTGTATTATAAAGTAATTCAATTCGATTTTACACAAAATCAATTCTCAGTTTATTTGCTAATGTACACAAAATGTATTTTCTTTTGTGTTGCTTTTTCCCCACCACATGAAGTTGCAGCGTATAAAGTGTTACACTTAAGTCATCTGTCCGTCCGCTCTTCTGTCTGTCTGTCTGTCTGTTCCCGAAGGTTTTTGATTGATAACTCTTGAACGAAATGTCATAATGTCTCCAAACGTGATTTGCAAGTTGTCTAGTATAAAACTCGGGAAAAATTTGGTTGAGGATAATAAGAGGTTCAAAAGTTATGCCGCTTGAAACTTCGAATTAAGTAAATTTTGGGGTATCCGACCAATTAGTTTTGCACGTAATAACAAACATCATTCAAATATGGAATGTTAATTATTTTCTCCTAATGTAAAAATGAGAACCGAACCGTCAGTCAAAGGACAATGGCAACAAAGAAACAAAGACATAACATGAGTATGGCACAAGTTCGGGCCAAGTTGAAATTTACGTTAATTTACTGGTTTTCAAGAAATAACAAAAATCAAAACTGTCTACAAAGCTGTCGTACAAGTTGCTTTCGACTGAAGTCAGGCGAAGTCCTTTTTTCGGTTAAGAAACGAAAGTGCATGGTTCAGGAGTTACGCTTTTAAAATATTTGTCAAATGTGGTTGGATATTACGAAAGCCGGATAGTGTCAATAAATTTTTTTTTATTTTCTCAGTAAAAAAAAAATCACAAAAAAAAATTATCTCGTTACTTCGAATTAAAAATATTTTTCTCAGAAAAACAAAACTTATAGCGTTATACCGCGATAATTATCTCGTTATTTCGAATTAAAAATATTTTTCTCGGAAAAACAAAACTTATTGCGTTATAACGCGATAATTATCTCGTTTGTACGCAATAGTTATGGCGTTATTAGGCAGTAATTATCTCGTTATTTCGAATTAAAAATATTGTTCTAGGAAAAACAAAACTTATTGCGTTATAACGCGATAATTATCTCGTTTGAACGCAATAGTTATCTCGTTATTACTCAATAATTATCTCGTTATTTCGAATTAAAATATTTTTCTCGGAAAAACAAAACTTATTGCGTTATAACGCGATAACTCGTTTGTAAAAAAATAAAGTACCAAACAGCCACGCACATTCCTTTTTCGGCCCCTACACCAGTGTGTTTCGGTAGCTTTTCGTAAATAGATGAAACGGATGATATTCTTTTGAGTTGCTTTTATTTTTGTGGTCTCAAGTCTGTCAACATTTGACAACTATCTAAAAATGCTCCAAACACATAAACATAAAATGGTCCCCCACCTCATTAACAGCAAACAGTGCTTTTTATTTCCCTTGAACAGTTTACACAAAGTAAAAGTATGGTCATTAGACGTGAATTTTGATCCTATATTTGGTCATTTTCAGACTTATCCACTTGATTTATCCACTTTTTTTTACCTTTTTGGAGCCATTTAGGGCTTGCTATATGGTGTGAGGTAAGACCGTACGGGGATCCCTAGATGCGTTGTTTTTGGTCGTTTTAACCTGGATATGGGATGTTGTCTCCTTGACATTTACCCCATTTCCTTTCTTTTTCATATTAGTTCAAATGTTATTAAAAATCGTGTAAAGTGGTCTCTGGTACGTGTTCTTCTCGAAAAAGAAATTAATTTATGCCACACTTTTATGTTTTCTGGAATACTTGCAGTTGAATATCGCTGTAAAAAGCCTTTTGTTAAAAATGTTTTCAAAATGTTATTCTGACCACCTGTTTATTTGTGCCCACATCTCTTGATTTTTATCATGCCAAGTTTTCTTACTTTTGACTCGATGAGTGCCCTGTGATTGTTTAAATGTTTTTATTGTCTTCTGTTAGTTTTTTGTGGGGTAACAGAAGACAGCGATTGTAAGAACACTTTTCTAGTTAATTTTATGTTTGTTGACAACCCGGCATTTATGGATAATGAAGAGCATGGATGTAGCATTGCTCGATAATTAGAAATGAATTCAGCTCAAACCGGTGCAAGGGGTCGTCTTGAACTTACTATGAGGTATGAGCAAAGCTCATTGTTGAAAGCCTCATGGTGACTTCAAGATGAAGAACATCAATAAAAGCGTTTTTCCTTTGCTTTGTTTTACCATGTATTTGTAGAGTCTGTCTCGTGTACGTTTACTACATATCCCTTCATTGCTTGTTTTGTATCAATTTTAGGTATTTTACAGTGTTTGAGAGGATGGTACTACTCAAAGAACACCGAGAACCAAAACAAAAACTTAATTACAAATATTGTAATCATTGCATTCAAGTGGCAAGTTCAGTGGCTGAATCTTTTTACTAAAGGTATGAAAATGCATTGGAATTGCTTTTGTTCTAACGGTGTATGTAAAATGTGACCTGTTAGAAGAGTTTTCGAGAAGATTTACTGCATTCGCAAAATTAATAAGCTGAATGAAATAAACTCCCGGGTAAATGGTCATACCTCTTTTAACAGAACAAAAAAAGGTCCAAAAATAGTTAACAACTGATCACCAAAAACATTTAATTAAGAATTGAATGCATTATTTTGAAGTTTCATTGGGATATGAAAGGGTTGACCGAAGCACATTTTTAATGAAACGCGGTAGCGCTTCGTGTTAAAAATGTGCGCCCGGTCAACCCTTTCATAGTCCCTATGAAACTTCAAAATAATGCATTCAATTCTTATAATTACATTTTAAACCCGAAATATGAAAAATAAGTTTATTTACAGGGAAGTATGCAATGTACATTGGGATTCTATTTTTACAAATTCATCCGCCACGTGAACACGTGGTCAAATGTGTTTCATGGGAATTGCAACTTCACATTGATATGCCGTTCACCTATCAAACTGACGAAATTCAAATGAATATTCATGAAATGTAATTATTAACCGACTGAAAACGCCCAAAACACATTAACAGAAAAGGTCTTCCTCCCCCTCCTTATCTGGTTACTAGTAAACAGTTTAACAGAGTAATGCGCGCCGGTACAGCATAAACTTTATTGCGTAATAACGCAATAATTATTGCGTACAAACGAGATAATTATCGCGTTATAACGTAATAAGTTTTGTTTTTCCGAGAAAAATATTTTTAATTCGAAATAACGAGATAATTATTGTGCAACTAAAGAGATAATTATTGCGTTCAAACGAGATAATTATCGTGTTAAAACGCAATAAATTTTGTTTTTCTGAGAAAAATATTTTTAATTGGAAATAACGAGATAATTATTGCGTAATAACGAGATAACTTATGCGTTCAAACGAGATAATTATCGCGTTATAACGCAATAAAGTTTGTTTTTCCGAGAAAAATTTTTTAATTCGAAATAACGAGATAAATATTGCGTAATAACGAGATAACTATTGCGTTTAAACGAGATAATTATCGCGTTATAACGCAATAAGTTTTGTTTTTCCGAGAAAAATATTTTTTATTCGAAATAACGAGGTAATTATTGCGTGATAACGAGATAATTATTGCGTGATAACGAGATAAACTAATGCGTTCAAACGAGATAATTATGGCGTTATAACGCAATAAAGTTTGTTTTTCCGAGAAAAATATTTTAATTCGAATTCTAATGTGGCAGGAAATTGATTTTTCCATTCTGAAGCGACCTAAGAGAAGGCGGATTTCCCGACTCCATTGCTGTCTTTGTTTATGACGTCACAATACACAATCTGACGTTTTCAGACAGATGCAAGTTCAAAATTCAAATCATAAGCAAAACAATACACATTTACGTATCTCAATGGCATGATTTAGTTAAAAACTGTTCTTGACCTTCAAAAACTAAGACGAACAAAATTAAAAACATTGTTGTTTTTCATCCCGTTTACTCGTATTCCGATTCCATTTACGCATGTGCGAAATATATGGTTATCGAGTATTATACTGGTTGACGATTAACTAGAGCCATGTTAGAATTCGAAATAACGAGATAATTATTGCGTTATAACGCAATAAGTTTTGCTTTTCTGAGAAAAATATTTTTTAATTCGAAATAACGAGATAATTTTGTTTTTGTGAGATTTTTTTTACTGAGAAAATTAAAAAAAAAATCTGTTGACACTATCCGGCTTTCGTAGGATATCTGTAATTGGAATCTATAAGTTGTTTTCCGCTAAAGTCAGTAAAGTATGTTATGATTTTGTAGAGTTTTTGTTAAATGTCTTTATCTGTAACCTTTATAAATGACTTCAAAGCTTAACTTTTTTTTGTTTTTACGTTGCTCAACCTAAAAAACAATGAAGGATGTCAAATATACTTCAACATTTGCTTCAACTCAGAAAAATTCAAAGCAATGTAAAGGATGTTGACCAATTGTAAAATATAATTTTTTTTATTTGGAATTTCTAAACTCCCTACTGAATTTTCTCTCCTCTTTTTCCCTTGATTAATGCTGAATTAATACAGAAAGGCAAGGCTACAAGCCCATTAAATGCATAAACTAATATATTTCAATATTCCGCTTCAGATAATGGAAGACTTAACTGTTTAAGCATCGTCCACTTTCACTTCACTAAAAAGTAGTGTTTCAACTTCAACTGCATCACAATTTGTTTGGTGTTTCGACTCCAACTTCACCTTCTTGTTTCCATTTAGGTGTTTAGATGGAATTATCCAGTGTATTCATATTGTATTTCAAAACACATATCGCATTTCAAAACATACCATCCGTTTATTCTAAATATAAATATTACCCATACAGGTGATCTTTAAATAGGTAAAGAAATTACAATCGTGTACCTGCATGTCCATTACAAAGAATCATTGATTTTATGAATAAACATTATTATAAAAGCAAAATATTAAACTTCAGTTTTAATTTACAATTTCCTCACGATTAAATTCGTTTTCTTCATCAAAAGAAAACCTTCATGAACAGTTTTTCATCAACAAAAACGTATGAACAAACAATGCTGGTATACCTGCCATTTGTCAAACAAAATGAATAAGTAAAGCTTTTGACTTATGTAATATGCAGCAGTATATATCACAAATCTTAGAAAAAAAGACTTACCGGAAATTTGCAGTGTCGTTCACATTGTATATATATAAACACGTGATCAATGTATTGATTCCACACTGTTAAGTATATAGAACAGAATGTCAATAAAGGGCGTCGATATTATTGACATGCTTTGTTTTTTTATTATTATCATATATAGATAATGCTCATTCGTTGAAGAATCTTTAATGATATACCAAAATGCTCATGAAATTAAAGACCACATAATTTCGATTTTTCAGTAGTGAACTTCCTGCTTTTTGTATACTTTTGCCTCTATAGTTTACTTTGTCGTACCTATAGTCGTGCTGAATGTATTTCAAAAACTTAAACTGATGCATCATGGTTCAGTTATTTTAAATTGTCTCTATAGAAGTTTTGCGGTCATCACTGAGGGTCATCACTATTTCGCAAAGGATAATATAGACATTTTTTAATAGATCACGATATTATCATTTAATTAACAAACACGTACTGCGGCTTAGCATTGTACAAATCATTGGCAAGATATTGTTTACCCTTCTGGAGCAGCTGCGGATGTTTGTTGGTGATCGCGATATCGCGATGCTAGTGCTTTAGTTTTGTGGCGTTCTTCAACTTTTTATTTTTTTTTCTTTTGGATGGGGTTGTTCATTTCATTTTATATTTTTTTTTACTTAAAATTTGAATCTTCCCGTTTTCAGCTACTTTGCTTTAGTATTCGTCCCTGATGTCTTTGTTCCTGGCAGAAAACTGAATAGATATCATTTCCGGAAGTAAGTACATGTGTATTCAGTGTCAAGAATGTGTATTTGGCTTTTGGATTTGACTTCACAGAAAGAAAGAAATATTTGTCTTCATTTAAGTGCTTGTGGTAGCCTGTCGACTTTCATGGTATTTGAATTGTTGTCCGAAGTAAATATTGAATTTCAACCAATACTAGTATGAGAATGTTACGATTTAGCCATTACTGTGTTCATTGACGTAATTCGTCACTAAAACCCAAATAATGACCTTGAATCATATCATGACTTTTCGACACATCTTATACAAACATTTTGCATGTCAAACTTATAAATATTTATTGAATATTTGTAACACCAGCTTTTCAAACAAGTTAGGCTTGTACAGTACCAAAAAATCTAAATAACAAAATACCGAAGCCACTGTGAATTTAATTTCTCCATATGCACATTTCTTATGTCTCTTCAGTGCAGATTAAATCAAAATATTTATTTGGAAATCCATAAATCAAAATATATGTAAAGACTGATAGAGAACAAATTACCAATAGGATATAAAAAGGAAAGCCAAAATCAGCTAAGGACAGAGCTATGCAAGAGGAAGATTTTCCTTAGGTTTTAACAAATATTTTCTAACGATGCATGGTTTCTCACCTTCTTAGTCTTGAAAAATGAGTTGGGGATTCATATAAATCGCCATGCTGTACTTTTATATCTTTTTCAGCTTAAAATCGCTATATGATGTAATGCAGAGTTTTCAAGACAATCTGTTCTCAAATGTTATTAAAAATGAGTGGTAAACTTCATAACAACGGCAAAGGACGCTAAAGGAATAAAGCACAAGATTACATATTCAAAGTCCAGAGTCAAGGCAATAGCAAGATCACCAGAATTAGTTGTGAAATCTACATACCATATGGTAGGGAGGGAGGCATATTATTGTTGAGAAAAGGAAAGTTCACAATTTGGAAGTCAAAATAATTACGTTTGTCATATGAACTAGATTTCAGACGTCCATGTTCGTAAATTTATAATAAAAGGGCGAGGTATGAAGCCGAATTGCGCGTATATCGGTTGTTTCATCAATTTCAAGTTCACTGTGATAGATCCGATATAAAAATTCTTTAAATCTTGGGTATTAAGAGAAAGTAAATCGTATATATATATCTTGAAATTTTAAATCTTGGCTTGTTGTATTTGTTTCTGTTGTATTAGCCCTTGTAAAAACTTTGCTTCATACGAATAAAGTAAAAGGTCAGCTAAAAGTGGCGCACAAGTTATTCCCATAGGAATCTCTATCTTTTGCTGTAAAACGCAACCTCCACATTCAACAAAAATGTTGCCGATAAAAAATTCAAGCATTTTTATCACGTCATTTTCACATTTTTCTTACCAGAATATGTTTTATCTTTTCCTATTACCTCCAATTTTGGTACAGAAACATTGATGTATCAGTTAGGAAAATACTGTTATAAGTTTATTACATGGAAGGGTTGTATAAAAGGTAGAAAAAAATCAAACGTTTGAATGCTATTGCAGTATGGGAGACTGTTTGATAAGAGCTGTTCAAGATCTTTGGAATTTTTTAGGAATCCACATCATTCACGCCGAATTTTCGCAGTAGCTTTTTAGACTAAATACAGTCAATAAAGTGGTAAGGGGTTTGGATAGGGACTTAGTTGTGTATCTGGCAGATCCTGCGACGAATCTCTGTTTGAAAGGATTCTTGTAAAGCTTAAGTATTCTGTAAATATTAGGGAGAAAACTTATCTTCATCCACTTTAATACCAAAGGATGCTAGATATTTGTACTTGGGGTGTAAGTAGGATTGCCAGATGAAGTCAGTACATATTGATATTTGATAATGAATACAAGGACGTTGAGGTTTCTTTGAAAAAAAAGACGTGTTTACATATTTTATGGGATATTTTTGAATTTCTAAAAAGAATGCGTTATATCTATATTTCTGTGAATTTGGTTTTTGTCAGTAGATCAGATACATGTCCCGAAAGAAGTAATAATTCAACATGTATTACTTTTTATGAAAAATATTGTCTACTAAATAATCGAAAAATTAGTAATTTTTATAATCTCAAAATAAGTAAGAAACCCGATAAAAAAATATACGTTTTTTAATATATTCTGTTCTAAGATTGTTTGTCTTTAAAATGGAAAGAAGCAAAACCATTGAGTCTCACAAAATATGCAAGTTTAAACAAAACGAAATTACTTAAATGGACCTAAGCTTAAAAATAGTCATCTTCACAACTGTTTTGGCGATGGGATGACAAAAACACCATCCTTAGGTCAATAATACTTCCGATAGACTTCAAGACTTCTCCTTTCAACAGCTTTCATTACAATATTCGACTTCGACTCAAGTTGAATTGGCAAATATATTGTTGATCTGAAATTTCATGTTAAATACTTATGGTAGACGTTCGACTGTATTTTTTATTTGCACTTATATCGAGGTAGTAAACATTTATCATGAATGGTGACAGCGTATATGTAGCCATTTACTATCTACTTTCTGATTTCCGATGGTAAGCTCTAAATCAAATAGCTGTAACTATACAGATTTTTTTGGGACAAATAAAAACTCTATGAAGACATAAGCTTACAGAATGGGTTTGGATTTCCGACACAACATTAGGCAAACAGATTGGGTAGGGATGTAATTCATACAGGCACTTTTTATTATCGAAATTTATTTTTAACAAAAATAATGATTAATTCAACGTAAGATTTTACACATGAAAGCTAGCAATCTGAATTGTAAAATGACAAAAAGTAGAACCTTTTTCATCAGACTGATTTTAGTTAGGTTTTTAGCAACAGATTCGAAGTTACAGGTCTACATGTGGCGCTTTCGCACTAAACATGCTTCATACAGTAATTTGATGCTAGAATTAGAACTGTTGGTACAATCCATTCGTGAACAAATTATAACTTTTCATTTACTGTATCGTTTAAACACCTTTGAGTAAATGGTCTTCCAATTTGCTTAGATTTTATCTGGACTAAAGAGACATATTTTGTTGAAATGGCCGTGCGGACATTAAATTGACAGTAAGTCAAGTATTCAGATATTCCTATTTAGTTTTCGATCTTTTGCATTGGGTTAAATAATCTTTCAAGACATTAGTGTTGTATAAAAATTGATCAAAGATAAAGTTTTGAAACCATGTAAGGCTAAGAGATTTTTTTTAATTTGGTCACCTAGTCTATGGTTGCTTCCCTTTGCAAAAGCGCACGTAAATTGTGAAGTGAAATTCGAAACCCCGTTTTAATTGGCAAATGGGCTATTTATGCTGAATTAGTTTCAAAAGCATTGATCAATATTTATCCCATTTCATATTGATAGTTTAAATTTTTATTTTGTACATGATCTTTAATAACCTGTCTTTGTAAAATTTGCCCCACAAAAATAAACAAAAATAGGGGGACATTGTTAACTTTTTATGTTTTATCAATTTATTCACAACGGATTAGGTGTACAAATAAAAATTCCATTTTAATATCAGTATTTCTTTGGAATAGATTTTAGTCAGTCCATCCTGCTGCATGTCCCAAAACAAGTTAGAACTCTACATATATAACAACTTTGATTGATTTTTTTAATTATTATTTCAAAGTCATGTTTGGCAATAAATAGAAGAAAATTAGCAATCCACTTTATTTTCTCAAGAAATAAGAAACCTGCTGGAAACTAAACAATATGTTTCTAAATACTAGGTAAGAATGAGTAATTTTATTTTCTATCTCGATTTACTAAATTTTTTTTATAGATTCCAACTTTGTTCGTCTTAAAAATGGAAAGAAGCGAACAAATCAGTGTATTTATTATGCAACTGTAAGTAAACACATTTTTTTCAAGTTTCAAGAAAAATCTGAGCTTGTTTCGTGTTTGTAAAATATTTCTTATTTTTACTCTGTAAATAATCTATAACCCATCTTTGTGTAATTTACCTCAGCTAAATAAAAACAATAAGGAGAAAATCTTTATATCTGATGTTTTATCTTTTTTTCACCATTGTTTACAAAATTGATAAAGGTGAATAAATATCAGTTTCATTTACATTTAGGGGAGGCTTGACTAGGCGTAAAACCCACCATTTCTTTTTAAATGCCTGTGCCTATTCAGGATCATTGTGGTCGACAATTTTGCCGAAGGTTTCCACCTGATTTCTCATTTTGTCTCATGGACTTTGGCTCTTGACCCCTCTGTTCGGTAATTTTGTAATTATACCCCATTTGTAATTATACTTTATTAACCAGCTGAATGCAATATGATAGAAAATGCCTATTTATTATCAGGGAGAAATTTTCTCAGCCGGTTATTACGAGATCCAAAGCAGGGCCATTACAGCCAGAAAACAGGGCATTATTACAGGGCCATTATTGATCACGTGACACAGAGGTTTATTATGAGATTTAAAGAAACTGCCCTCAGTTCATACCACTATTTACTTTTATCAATTTTACCCGATGTAGTTTTATGTTCATGAAATAGACCATATTTCTTTTTGTACTTCAGCAGTAAACCCTAATGCAGTTGTATGGAGAATATTTTTTTTTTTGTTTCAAATATTTGACCCTACTTGTGACCACTCATTTTAATCATCTCATCATAAGGAATCCGAAAATATACATCTGTTCTTGATTTTCTGAAAAAAAATATTTTTTGTACTTCAGCGGTAAACCATAATCCAGCTGTGTGGAGAATATTTTTTTTT
>MJUU01001290.1:46481-95350 GCA_002080025.1 Modiolus philippinarum
AGGTTTTTTAAGCGTTTTCTATGAAAATCGATGCTTTAATTTGTTACGATGTCTCTTGTTTTTGTAATAACTTTGTGGTTAAATGTTGGTAACAAAGGTTAAGATTCTTCGCATTGAATTTTTAAAGAGAACTCCGTTTGATTTCATCAAAGTATGTGATTTTATATCATCTGCAACTCGGTTTAAGTATAATAATAAGTAGTAGTTTCCGAGGGATTGTGTGGAATTCCGGTATGCAGGTTAGGAAACGCATAGATTTCTGGATACCCCAAAATTGACCAATTGATTATTTAGTGTGATTAAATAGCTGAAATGTATGTATTTAGGAATAAATCTTAATATGGAATACCTTCAAAAACCGGATGCATATCGTGCTCACTATTGTGTAATTGAAGGGTCGTCCTTAGGTACGTATGCCTTCATATATGAACTGAAAACTGAAAACTGAAAACTGAAAAATGATGAAAAAACTCTTCTGACATTAAGTTTGTTCTATCCATTATTATATTATATTTTTTTTTTTGGTCTGGGTATATTTTTTTTTATCATAGATATTTACCAAACATGTCTTTGTTTTCTTTTTTTTTTCAAAAATTTCCCATCAAACTTGATGAATTTTTTTCCTCAAAGAATCTGTTGTCTATTATCTTTATATTTAGCTGGCTCTGTTTCAGAATTATTATTTGCCTTTATCCATGTTTTCACAATTTTGAAATATACTCAACCAAAAAAAATTGAGGTCAACAGTTTTCCATTTCCCTTACAAACGCTGTAAGTTTAATCAAACTAATTCATACACTACACGATCAGTCTTAGAACGTTGTGTCTGATGTTTATTATGGGGTCAATTTTCCATCTGGTAATGCTTCCTCGAAAAACACATATCACCGAAAATTTCAAAACAAATCAAGTTTCAGTCTTAAACTGATTGACTGAAGCCTTTTAATCCATAATTTCTGTGCATAGGTGTTTCAAACAAAGTTGTTGGGTCAAAATGATGAATTTTTGTACCATACCCTGTCGAATTCACCATGACCAAGTGGACATTTTCGTATTGGAAAAATGGGTACCCTTATGTGAATGTCCGTTTCCTTGTCATTTTTTAACAATTTTTAGTGAATCAAAGTCTGTATACAGTAAAAAGATAGAATAACTGGAAAACATGTCAAAATCACGATTCTCTCACTAACAAAAAGAAAGCGTTGTTCCTTTGCTTGGATATACAATGTAAATGCACATGAGACAAAGTCTCTACAAATACCTGGTAAGATTAAGCAAAGGAGCAACGCTTTTATTGTTCTTCTTCTTGAAGTCAAAATGAGCAATCATACATCATAATAAGTTCAAGACAGCCCCTAGCAGCGGTTTGAGTGGAATTCTTTGCTCATCGAACAACGCTTCATCCATGCCTTTTCTGGTCATGGATGCGGGATTGTCAAAAAACATTTATCAAACTGGCAAAGTGCTCTTACAATCACTGTCATCCGTTGCCCGACAAAAGCACTAGTGGATGATTACAAAATATATACAAACACAGGGCACTCATCAAGTCGATTGTGAGAAAACTTTGCATTATACAATAGTGAGATGTGGGCACTTCAAACAGGTGGTCAGAATTACATTACTAAATTACAAAAAATAAACGCCAAAATTTGAAAGTATGATAGTATAACCATGTATTTGTAGAGACTGTCTCATGTACATTTACTCAATATCCTTTTATTGAAACCTGATATAATTTCTACGTACGTAAGCTTTAATGAACCATCAAGTCCCAAATTACAGATTTGAAGATTGGGTCGAAGTGATCATTTGTTTGGTGTTCTCCTACGTTTGCTTTAAACACAAAAGTTGTATTAAACATTTATTGTACAAACATCTAATATTCAAAGAACTTGATATTTGACTTTTGTAAGTAATGTAAAATAAATCCTTGAAGACAAGTGTCACAATAACAAAGAAGATGTTCATATAAATTACGAATGTTACATAATGGTTTCACGCAAGACACGTGTTCTTGATATTTATTCAGCTCTTTGGTGTTAATATTTACGTCATGATTCGTATTTTAAACAATTCAAATTATACGCTTTTATTCAAATAATTACTTTAACCTGCTCTGTAACTAATACAAAAGTAGCGTATTGTCAAATCTAATAATCTGTAGACAAACATGAATTTACTAGCTGACCTTTTTTGTGTGTTTAATGCTAAATTGCTTTGTATTTTGTAATTTTAATAAAGCGTTCAAGGTCATTTCACTTTAACACTGTTTGTTGTGCGGAAGCGTTGAGGGGACATTTGATTTTTTATATCTCGTCGCCACGACATACTAAGCTACCAAGACATACTTAGAGGCCACGAGATGGCTGACTTGTTCCAACGAGATACTATCACATTCCTATGACATACTAAGTCATGGCCAGGAGGTAGATATCTTGTTCCTACGAGATGGCTAACTCGTTCCTACGAGATACTATCTCGTTCCCACAACAAACTAACTTGCTCCCATGAGGCCTTCACCAACGCGTTTTGCTTCAACCCATAGCTTTCCCGTGGCAACGACTTTGGATCTCATGGCCACAACTGAATATGTTGTGGGAACGAGATAGTTTCAGCTGGGAACGAGTTGGCTATCTCATGGTTACGACTTCGTAAGTCGTAAGAACGAAATAGTATCGCGTGGAACGACAGAGCTATTTTGTGGCCACTACTTAGTATGTCGTGGGAACGTGATAGTCTCTCGTTGCTAAGAGACCACAAAAAAATCATATGTCCCCTCCACGCGTCAGTACTGCACAAATTTGTGGTGAAAAGGGCTAGATTTAAATTATATACATTTTAAAATCGTTCATGCTTACTTCAATTGCAATGTACATAAATAATAAGGTGCATTTTCTGTGGAAATCAAACTTTAATTTACTACGATCTATTCAGTATGTTGAGGCACTGTAAAGAAAAAGGTGTGAAAACCGATAATTTTTCAAAAATTTACTGAATTCAAGGGCTTTTATAATAATGTTGCTACAAAACTTTTGAAACAAAACTAGGGAATTTGACTTTGTCAACCATTTCGAAGCAATGTTATAGAAACCTCGCTTTGAATTTTCAAAGGAAAAGTGAACCTTGATATCATGCTCGAAACCAATTTGACACGACTCGTTTGATCTTATACATAAGTTTGTTTTTAAGCTCTTGCTACGATCTAAAAGTCTAAATATCCAAATGAGCAAAACACATAGATATCTGGGTATGCGATATCCCAAAAACTGCAACTTGATTATTTTGTGTACTGAAATATTTTATGTCAAGTGAGTTTTATTTTCAGGACTACTTACAAGATGCTAATGCTCTAAAAAAATGCATATTAGGCTCAATGTTGTGTGGTTTTTTGAAAGTCAAAGAAGCACATTAAGGGTTGTATTTTATTCGTATGTTAATCATACAATAGCAAAGCGGGACATGGAAAGGGGATGTTTGGGTACCCATATTCCGTTTTAACGTTATCACTAGCTTTTGCTAGTGCCAGTACAAAGTCCCGTTATAGTGAGTTCCTATCGCTATTTATGTTGGTCTTTTGTCTTTCGTTCGTGGTTTTCTACTGTAGTTCCCTTATGAATTGTGGCATGTGGTTGTTATTTTCTACCATTGTAGGTGTAGAACATTATTTTTCTGAATTAATTGGAAATACAGACACTTCATTTATTTTAAACTGATTCAAATGATACAAGAACGAAAATCACACCTTAGTTCAAAACTTTGTATAAACAAATCTTTGGAACTTACTTATCGAGATATGAACAGATAAAGAATTAATGAAGAAAGGATAACAGAAAACACTTACAGTGGCCGAACATTACAATTATTTGCCACAATCCACCAGGGAACTGCACAAAAAAAAAGAAAAAAATGACATAAGACAAACATAGACAACAATAGGAACTCGGGATAGCCGGACTTGGTACCGGCACTAGCAACAGCTAGCGGTAAGGTTAAACCCGTATTTTCTACGTTCATAAGCTTTAATTACAATAACGTTTAGGTGTGGACCCTATTACAATTCTTATAATTGTTTTATAAGGGAAAATAAAACATCAAGCCTTCGTTCGCAGATTTGCTGATTGGTTGGGTTAATCATTTGTTTTAGTGTTTTCAAAGCTTTTCTACGTTTGCTTATAATACGAGAGTAGTGTTAAATACTGCTTGTAAAAACATCTAATATTTAAAGTACTTGATATTTGACTTTGTAAGTAATGTTAAATAAATATATGTAGACAAGTGTCATTTTGAAAAGTAGATATTCAAATAAATTGCGAATCTTACATAATGGTGTCACGTAAGACATATGTTCTTGATATTTATTCAGTACTTGAGTTTTAATATGTACGTCATCAGTCGTTTTTGAAGAATTCAAACTATACACTTTATTCAAATTACTGCCCTTGTTTGCTCTGCAAGTAACAAGAAATGTGGTTAATTGTCAAATTTGATCAGCTGTACCCAAACATCATTTTTCTAGCTGACCTTTCTTGCTTTGATATTAATGATTCACTCGCTCTGTCTTAATTTTAGGTATACTGGCCATGTGTTTGTAGAAATTTTGTCATCTATATAAAGGAAGCTGAAATTAAAGGACTGGGCCAGTTTTTTTCATCTTTATTTTGAAGAAGCCCTTGGATGAATTTAGCCTCATATGAGTGGAGAAATGGATCGGCTAAGAGAGGTGCACAATTTGTGCTCATTGGAATTCCGATAGTCTTTTGAAAATTAAGTCTTCCAAACTGGACAAATATATTGTCGATCAGGAACTCTAACATTTTAATCACTTCTTCTCTTCCTCTGTATATTTTTCTGTGATTCTGAGTCGTATTTCACCAAGTATGCTTGTTCTCTGCCTAAAGCAATGTATTGCCTAAAGCAATGTATTTATATCTTCGTTCGCCGCTCTTACGGGAGAAACAACTATGAATTAAATCTTTTAGGCGATATGTTAGTTGTTCATGAGGAATGGTATTATAAAGTGTGGAGAATTCAAAAGTTTGAATGCTGTTACAGTGTGATAATGATCTCGATTGTAAGATGTCAAGAGTTTTTAATATCCACATTTCATTCACACCACTTCTAAAAAGCTAGAGTCACAATATTTTTAAGGACTTTTTCACGGCTGTCAAGATGTTATACATTTTGCAGTGGCAGTATATATATGGGGTAATAACAAAATTACCGAACAAAGTTGTCGAGATCGGAAGTCCATGAGACAAAAAGACAAATCAGGTGAAAACCATCGGAAAAATTGTCCACCCGATGGTCCTGACTTGGAACAAGTATTTCAAAAGAAATTGTGGATTAACCCGGTTTTATGGCACGCCAGACCTCCCCTTCTTTTGTGGTAGTGCCTGGTAGCAACTCAACAGCAATTGCTATTGAAAGGTCGTAGACAGTTAAAAGAAATGATCATCCCAGTACTAAGTAAAAAGAGAATCTTAAATCAGAATGACTTCAAGATGAAGAACAACAATAAAAGCGTTGTTCCATTGCTTGGATATATCATTTGTTTGTAGAGACTTTGTCTCATGTACATTTACTCCATATCCTTTTATTGAAACCTGACATAATTTCTCTGTACGTAAGCTTTAATGAACCATTAAGTCCCAAATTACAGATTTGAAGATTGGGTCGTTGTGATTATTTGTTTGGTGTTCTCAAAGCTTTCCTACGTTTTCTTTAACACAATAGTGGTATTAAACATTTATTGTACAAACATTTAATATTCAAAGTACTTGATATTTGTAATACTTGACTTTGTAATTAATGTGAAATAAATCCTTGAAAACATGTGTCATAATAAAATACTACCACTGAATACTACATGTTAAAATAAACAAGATTGCTACGCGTAGCTATTTGTCCCCTGCCGCACAAGAAACTTAAAAACCCACATGTTACAAAGTAACTAGCCTCAAGTGTTGTATTGATTAAAAAGAGCGCTCTAAACAAAGCAATAAATTAGCAAGAGCCAGGTTCTAGTATACACAAATTCCTAAGATCAAAACATGTAGAATAGTTTTTTTCGAAAATTTCAGTGCTCTTATCTGGTTTCCATAGCAAGCAAACACTCTACATTCCATTACAACCAATTTTACTTCACCTTTAAAAACAAATTAGACAGGGGTTCCCCTTATAATCTAGCTGATACACATTGCTGAAATCGTAAAAATATTTGTAAAAGATTACACTTTTTTCTTAATTTTTAGAGCCCTTTGTTTGTTTTCTATGTCAACCAAAAGCTCCACTATCCATTAAAACCTATATCAGACTACCATTGAAAAAAAATGGGGAGGGATTCCCTTGTAATCTAGGTAATACATATTGCTGAAATCATTTTAACCCACTTTCAAATAAATAAAAGTGACAACAACAAAAAATTGGGGTAGGGCCCCCTTATAATACATATTGCTTAAATCGTAAAAAAAATTGTAAAATCTTTCGTCCTGTTCTAGCTTGGTTGCCTTTGGAACCAAAAGCTCCACTATCAAATACAACCAATTTTAGACCACAACTGAAAACAAAATGGGCAGGGGTTCCCCATATAATTAAGGTATTATATATTGCTGAAATCAATCATTTTGAACCTCCCTTTAAAAAAATTTGGGCAGGCGTTCCCCTTATAATCTAATTAATACATATTGCTGAAATCGTAAAAAAAATATGAAGCAGAATACTTTTTTTCTAGAATTTCAGATTTCTTGTTTTGTTTTTATGTTAGCCTAAAGCTCCAATTTCCATTACAACCCATTTCAGACCACCATCCCCTTATAATTATAATTAAGTAATACATATTGCTGAAATCAAAACATGTTTGAAAAGAAAACATCTATCACTGAAAGGTATGTATTGTTGCTAAGTAGAATCCTCAAAAATAATAAGTCTTTAAGAATGTTTTTAATTCTTAATTTTTTAACTTTATCATTTTGTGAAGCTTTGAAAATTTTGCAAAAGAAAAAGTGAATAAGTCTTTTACCTCCCTTGGTTTTATTATTTCCCTTTTCAAAGTCATGACTTCTCATTACATCTTATTTTTTAGTTAAAGATACTCCAAAATAAGTGTTTTGATGTACATATTTAAGGTGATTTGATGTATAGTACATGTTTTAGTAATAAAAGGAACATTTCTATTTGAACAATAAAACTTGTTGCTATTTTTGTCATTAAATAATACCAAACATGAGATTTCATGCTTAATATCCTGCTTTTGATTTCAAACATGTTAAATGTTTATTATTATCAAAAAAGTTTCAGTCCGATATTGCTCAAATAAATTGCTATGATCTAGTACATATGATTACCAACAATCCTGGAAAATTTGAAGAAAATCTAAATATTGGTTTCTGAGGAGTTGCGTCCACAAGATCTGTCATTGAATAACATTGTAAAATTTTTAAAGTCCAATAACTCGTACAATATTTGACGAATCAAAATGGCAATGCGATATGATCTAGTACATATCGCGACTAAAAATCCTGTAAAATAACAATGAATTCCACTCAGGAGTTTCTGAGGAGTTGCGTCCACAAAAGTGTGACATACACACGGACGCAGACCATTACTAGGTCCCATCGTCGCGGTGCAAAGGGGACAAAAAGATAAGAAACAGAGTAAAAACAATAAGTCTCCACAAACATCATTTGGGAGACTTAATTAGGAATCTTACATAGTTGTTTCATGTAAGACAAATGTTCATGATATTTATTCAACTCTTGGTTCCAATGTATACGTCATGAGACGTTCAAATTATACACCTTTATTCAAATAATTACTGTAAGCTGCTCTGTAGCTAATAAGAAAGTGGTGTATTGTCAAATCTAATAATCTGTAGACAAACATCTATTTACTAGCTGACCTTTTTTGTTTGTTTAATGCTTAATTGCTATGTATTTTGTTATTTTAATGAAGCGTTCAAGGTCATTTCAAAATCACTTTAACAATTTCTTGTGTACGGAAGCATTGAAGGGACATGTGATTATTTTCTATCTCGTGGCCATGACATACTAATCTTCTAAGACATACTTATTGGCCACGTTCCCACGAGATACTATCTCATTCCTATAATATACTAAGTCATGGCCACGAGATAGCTATGCCGTTCCCACGAGATGGCTAACTCGTTCCCACGAAATACTATCTCGTTACCACAACGTACTTACTCATTCCCATGAGATACCAAGTCATGGCCAAGATACTTATACACCATGAGGCCTTTAACAACGAGATTTTTTCCAACTGAAAGCTATCTCGTGGCCACAACTTGGTATCTCATGGCCACGACTTCATATGTAGTGGGAACGAGATAGTTTCTCGTGGGATCGAGTTAGCTTTCTCGTCGTCACGACTTAATATGTAGTGGGAACGTGATAGTATCTCGTTGCCAAGAGACAAAAAAATCGTATGTCCAACCCCATGCTTCAGTACTTACTTCCTTTTAAAGATCAAAACAAATTCGTGGTGAAAAGAGCTGGATTTAAATTCAAATTTAAAATTTTAAATTTTAAAATCGGTGCATGCTTACTTCAGTAGTAATGTGCATAAATAATAAAGTTCATTGTGGCATTTTCTGTGTAAACCAAAATTTACTACAATCTATTCAGTACGTTTGGGGCACTGTAAAGAAATGTGCAAAAATCGATAATTTTTTCAAACTTTACTGAATTCCAGGAATGTTGTTAAACAACTTTGGAACCCGAGCAACAAAATTTGACTCTCTCAACCATTTCGACACAATGTTATAGAAACCTCTCTTTGAATTTTCAAAGGAAAAGGGAACCTCGATATTAAACAATTTGACACGACTCGTTTGATGTTATACATGAGTTTATTTATAAGCTCTTGCTACGATATAAAAGTCAAAATATGAAAATGAGCAGAACACATAGATATCTGGGTATGCGATATCCCAAAAACTGCATCCTGATTATTTTGTGTACTGAAATAGTTTATGTCAAGTGAGTTATCTTTTCAGGACAACTTACAAGATGCTAATGCTTTAAAAAATATGCAAATTAGGCTCGATGGTGTGTGCTTTTTGATAGTTAAAGATGCACATTAAGGGTTGTATTTTATTCGTATGTTAATCATACAATAGAGAAGTGGGACAGGGAAAGAGGATGTTTTAACACTACCACTAACTTTTACTAGTGCCGTTACCATGTCCGGCTATACCGAGTTCCTGTTGCTATTAACGTTTGTCTTTTATCTTTCGTTCGTGGTTGTCTACTGCAGTTGTAGCATGTGAATGTTATGGAACCTTACAAACTGAGAAGTGAATAGATAAAGTAACCCATATTTTCTACGTTCGTAAGCTTTTTATTACACAAACGTTTTTGAAAATTTCATCCATGATGGATCAAGTAAATACAGCATATTATGTAAACAAGAAATATAAAACACATTACTAAAAACATAAACTGCAATGAAATTTAGTTGACTCTTTGACCGATGTCGACCCTATTTCAATTCTTATGATTGTTTTAAAAAGGAAAATAAAACATCAAGCCTTCGTTCGCAGATTTGCTAACTGATTGGGTTTACCATTTGTTTTTGTGTTTTCAAAGCTTTTCTACGTTTGCTTTGAATACAAGACAGTGTTAAATACTGCTTGTAGAAACAACCAAAGTACTTGATATTTGACTTTGTAAGTAATGTTAAATAAATCTATGTAGACATGTGTCATTTTGTAAAGTAGATGTTAAAATAAATTGCGATTCTTACATAATAGTGTCACGTAAGACATATGTTCTTGATATTTATTCAGTACTTGAGTTTTAATATGTACGTCATCAGTCGTTTTTTGAATAATTCAAACTATACACTTTTATTCAATTACTACCATAGTTTGCTCTGTCAGTAACAAGAAATTTGGTTAATTGTCAAATTTAATAAGCTGTCTTCTAGCTGACCTTTTGGGTTTTGATTACTTTATATTGCCATTAATGATTCACTCGTTCCGTCTTAATTTTAGGTATACTGGTCATTTTGAGATTTTGTCTCATATGCAGTTAATACATATCCTTTTATTCTTTATATGAAGAAAAAAAAACACTTTTGAAAAAATCTCTTTAATGTGTAAGGATAAAAAGTTTCAGCACACAAAAATTGCTAAGAATTTATCATTCCGATATAAATAGTGTCGGGTAATTGAGTAACATTCTAACAACGTTGTAGATAAAAAAAGAACAAAATCTATACCGCAGATGAAGATGAAGAAAATCGCAAAATCTTGGGTTGTTTAGTGATAAAATATCATCTATATAACGGAAGCTGAAATTAAAGGACGGGCCCGGGGCCAGTTTTTTTCATCTTTATTTTGAAGAAGCCCTTGGATGAATTAAATATTTTACGAAATAATATAGAGTAAATGAACACGAGGCCATGGCACATATAGTGTTAACTCCAACTGCAATTAATTTTAATACGCTGTATGACCATTTCGGAAATTAATTTCTCAACAGCAGCACTAGAACCCAAACACAGGAAATCCACGGTTAAAAAAATGTTTTAAAAATGCATAAAACCAAACGAAATCCGAATAATGAGTAATCTCAAATATGGTTAAGGACAAACCTACGATGGAAAGAGTTAAACTTTAGTTTTAGAATATACATAAATTTAGATAAAAATACAATGTGTACACATAAAATATAATCTCATGTATAAGTACACCATATCTAAGAAAAATAAAGAGTATACATCTCAAACACGGATAATTGTTTTACAAACTACACACTGCATAAAAAGACAAACTCCTGTATTAAATATTTTACGAAAGGATATGGAGTAAATAAACACAAGACCATAACACTTATGTTAATTCCTACGGCAATTCATTTTAATGAGCTGTATGACCATTTCGGAAATTAATTCCTCATCAGCAGCACTAGAACCCAAACATAGAAAAACCACGATTTAAAAAAAATGTAAAAAAATGTATTAAACCAAACGAAACCCGAATTATCAGTTATATCAAATATGGATAAGGACAAAACTACGATGGAAGGAGTTAAAACTTAGTTTTAGAATATACATAAATTTAAATAATAGTTATCAACAAAGTGTACGCATGAAATATAATCTCATGTACAAGTACACCCAAATCTAAACAAAATAAAGAGCATACATCTCAAACACGGGGAATTGCTTTACCAACTCTACACTGCATAAAAAGACAAACTCCTGCATTAAATATTTTAGCTTCCATATGAGTGAAGAAACAGATCGGCTAGGAGAGGTGCACAATTTGTGCTCATTAAAATTTTGATAGTCTATTGAAAACCTAGTTCTTCAAACTGGACAAATATATGGTCGACCAGAAACTCTAATATTTTAGTCACTTCTTTCTTTGTATCTTTTGCTGTGATTATGAGCCGCATTTTACAAAGTATGCTTGTTCTCAGCCTATAGCAATGTACTTATATCTTACGGGGAGAAACAACTATGAATAAAATCTTTTAGCCGAGATTTCAGTTGATCATGAGGAATGGAAGTATAAAGTGTAGAGAAGTTTACGGCTGTCAAGATGGAGGTTAACAGCTTAGAAATAGGTTTTGTAGAACATTTTGCAGTTGCAGTATATACATTGAAGTAAAACAAAATTACCGAAAAGGGTTGTCAAGATTCGAAGTCCATGAGATAAAATGACATATCAGGTGGAAAGCACTGGAAAATTTTTTTTGACAACCAATGGTACTTACTTGGTAAAGGCATTTCAAGAGAAATAGAGGGTTAAACCGGTGGTTTCATGGCATACTTTTTTTTAGTACCAAATCTCCCTTCCATTGCGGAAGTGTTTTGGTAGAAGCTGAACGGTAATTGCCATTGAAAGGTCGTAGAAAGTGAAAGGAAATGATCATCCCAGTACTAAGTAAAAAAGAATCTTGAATCAGAGTTACAGAATGCCTTTTTCTCTAATGATATGTGAAGTTTAAACCGGTTCTGATCCGTTATATAAATATACATATTCAACGTATGCTGAATAAAAGCCCAGCACAAACTGACATAGAACTTGGAATACAATTCTCGGTATTTATCATTTAGAGAAAAAGATTACACCACTTTATCCCCATTATAACCATATTTTTATCCACTCTCCATAGTTAGATTTAAAAATTTTAAAATGCTCGGCAAGCCTCGCAATTAAAATTAAAAAAATTAACTAACTCTAGAAATATGGTAATGAGGGGGATCATGTGGTGTAATCTATGACATCTATGTCAGTTTGTGCTGGTCTAAAGAGTATGTAAAGAGAAAAAGTTTCAGCACACAAAAATCGTAAGAATTTATTATTCTTACACAAATGGTGTCGGGTATTCCGGTATCATTCTAAAATAATCGCCTTTTCAATTTTAGATAACTCAGACAGGAGCTAGATGAAGAAAATCACAAATGAGGGGATGTTTAGTGATAAATACATCGGCAAACGAATACCGAAGTAAGATAAGTAAATGGAAAATGTCATCTACATCACGGAAGCTGCAATTGCAGGACTGGAGAAGTTTTTTATCTTCATTTTGAAGAAGCCCTTGGGTGAATTTAGCCTCAAATGAGTGGAGAAACAGATCGGCTGAGAGAGGTGCACAATTTGTGCTCATTAAAATTTCGATAGTCTGTTGATAAAAAAAGTCCTCCAAACTGGACAAAAATATTGTCGATCAGGACCATGGCTCCTGTTAATCGTCAACCAGCATAATAATCGATAACCATATACTTCGCTAATGCGCAAATGGTATCGGAATATGAGTAAACGGGATACGCCATTCTTACGAGAGAAACAACTATGAATTAAATCTCTTGGTCCAGATTTTAGTTGTTCATGAGGAATTTTAGTATAAAGTGTGTAGAATTCAAAAGTTTTAATGCTGTTACAGTGTGATAATGAGCTCGATTTTAAGATGTCAAAACTTTTTAATATCCGCATTTCATTCACACCACTTTTTGAAAAGCTAAAGTCACAATATTTTTGAAGGCCTTCTTTCACGGCTGCCTAGATGGAGGTTAACCGCTTAGAAATAGGTTTTGCAGAACATTTGCAGTGGCAGTTTATATATGGGGGTAATAACAACATTACTGAACAGAGTTGTCAAGATCCGAAGTCCACGAGACAAAAAGCCAAATCAGATGAAAACAACAGGAAAAATTGTCCACCATAATGGTCCTGGCTTGGTGCAGGTATTTCAAAAGAAATAGTGGGTTAAACCAGTTTTATGGCATCCCTTTAATTGCGGTTGTGTCCGGTAGCAACTCAACAGCGATTGCTATTGAAAGGTCGTAGACAGTCAAAAGAAATGGTCATCAGAGTTACAGAATGCCTTTTTTTCTAATGACAAATGGATATAATGTCTACGGACCGCCGTGAACTGGGTCTTTGCTTATATTTGCTGGTCTATCGTCAGATAATGCTAACTAAAGTTTATGGTTAACTTATGTCAGCTTATGGTGGTCTAACGTCAGATAATGCTGACTTAATTTTATGGTTATCTTATGTCAGCTTATGCTGGTCTCACGTCAGATAATGCTGACCTAATTTCAGTGCAGATAAATCAAATTAGTTCAAACTATGTAAAAGGGATGACAGACAAGAAAATTAGTCTGTATGATCTAACGTCAGAAAATGTATGGTTATTTAATGTCAGCTTATGCTGGTGTAACGTCAGATAATGCTGACCTTAAGTTTATGGTTATCTAATGTCAGCTTGTGTTGGTCAAACGTCAGATAATGACAACAATGCAACATCTTTTGGTATTGTTACACTTTGGTAGTGGCCCATACTTGATTTTAATAGACTTGAAGTGTTGCAGATACCCATCCAAATTATGCCTGTTTTAATATGGTCTTTGTTATTATGATTTCTATTTTTGAAACAGTAAGCAAAGAAAATCGATGGGTTTCTTTGTGTTTTGGGTAAATGAACTTTATATACTTTAAAAGTGACATCTTTATTACTTTTATATCAAATAAATGTATTTATCTATTAGGATTCTATTAAACCTGTTTAAGGAAATTCGATATAATGGTTATTGTAGAATACAATAGAAAAACGTAATTAGACATATATTTTCCTGACCTGTGTTATGACCAGATAGGATACTGAACTTAAGTTGAATGCTTAGATAAATACGATATTCATTAAAAAATCCTAAAACTAATTTAATAAATTGTAAATTTAGAATAGCGCGTTTGTTTTCCCTCACTGAATAATATTATTATCAATCTTAACCGTTTCCTGTTTCTATCTATGTAATATTGTATCGAACTTATGCACAATGAAACGAACTTTAAACGAACACTTATGTTTGTTGTGATTGAATTGATGGGCGTTCTTTAAAGAACCAACAGATCATTTGACTGACATTTTCATTTTGGCTCTTAGTCAACAGGTAGATTGATGTCTACGTGGGTTGAAATGAAAAGAGATTCATTCATATATAAGCTAATTCACATATACATTTTACCAAATGAATATATGGCAAGTTGACTGATAGTAAGAAAGCCTTCCCTTAAGAGGAAAATCTGTGTTACTTTTATCTAGTTTTCTTCATCTAATTGCTGAGGTCTTGCAGTCATCACTAGTACTGTCAGGCGTGCAGATTGTGGTTAAAAATTGCTTTATTACATTACTGTCGAATACGGATTTCTGGTAATTGGATTTAGTGAAAATGTCAAATTTACCTCTGGGCTCCGATATCTTCAGAACCGTCCTTGGAGAAATAGACAATAAATACTTGGATAACGTATTGAAACAAAATTCGAGTGGTGACGAAAACTCAAATTTCAAATGTGTTGAACTGACTGATAACACAAGGAGGAATTTCTTTACCAATGAAAATGAAGCAAAACAAAGAACCAGAGTACAATGGATAGATCAATGTGAACATGTTCCTCTTGCCTCCGAAAACAAGCACTGCCACGGACGTAATAGTACCAAAAAGCCGAAACCTATCCTAAAGTATAGAGCGAACTGTTTGATAATTGTTTCTGATTAAAAAAATGGTTATGACTGTGTATCTCTAACAGAGAACATATGTTTGCACCAAAGAAGCAATTGCCGTACTTAAAAATAAAGAATTTCCTTAAAAATGAAAATGAAACGAGGAAAAGGAGAAGAGACTTGAAAAATTAACTGAAGATTTAAATGGTGCTAACCTAATGACAATACTCGGCCAGTTCTCGGTGTTTTGTCTTCTGTGTCATATTTGTTGTGAATTATTGTCCAGAGATATTGTGATGGTGCTATGATATTCTTCTGTTGACTTTACGTGTAATTAGCAATAATTCGTATTGTTTATATTTGTGGTGATATGAATGCACGCAACAAAGTCACAATAGTCTTCCATGATCTCAGGTAAAAAATGTACCTACAAACGTAATATATAACTGTGCGAGAACAATTGATGTATGTCATGTTAATCATTGTCATTGTATGAAAAAGTAATGAAATCTGTGCAATAAATATATATGTAAATATTTATTCATGCTCTGCTTTTGCAAGAAAAAACTAGATTGTATAATATTGCTTATTTCATATATACTTCACCTTATATTCATTTCAAATATCAAGGAAGTATACATGTAATACTTTCGTTATTGATTTCTTCATATCTGCTAATTATGAGGTGACACGCCCTTCCCCTTGTATTTCTACGTGATGACTTCGACTTTCAAATAGTGATCTTCTCGTTTTCGAGCAGTAATATTCCCACGGCGTATACATTTCACAACTCATTCGCTATTGCCTTGACTGTAGTTTGTACACCATTTTGTCAACATAGTGAAATTACTGTCCCAAATCATATACATAAAGGTTATGTTCAATCGCTGTGGCAGTGGTCAGTACATTTGTTTTACGGTCTTCACCATGATTTGACAGACCGTTACAATGTTTCTATTTCACAGATGAAACTGATATAGTTGTGTAGATCCAAAGTTTACTACCGGACTGACAAACAACGACTGTGGCAAAACCGGACTTTTCAATGACAGTGACAGGATTCACGCGTGAAGCAGATCATGCTTTCCTTTCCAGCGAAACTGATGATACCTCAAGTTTTGGGTTCATACTGCCACTGCTTTAGTTTTGTGGCTTTGTTGCTCATTTTTGTTTATTTGTTTTTTCTTTGTCTTACATATTTCAATTCGTGTTGGATATGAATTGCCGTGATTTCGAATTTTTGATTTTGGAATTTTCCCTTTCCTCAATTTTGCTTCGGTATTCGTTTGCCTATGTAATGCTGAACACGGAATCAGAAGGTCCATCGACTGACATACCAAGGAGTTTAAAGTAAACTTTTATTCTTACATAGCTCTGTCCTTATCTTATTTTGGCTTTTCTATTTAGATCTTATTGGTTGTTTGTTCTTTATCAGATTTACACTTATTTCGGGGTATTGACTTCCAAATTGTTTGATTTTATCTGCACTGAAGAGACATAAGTTGTCGAAATACGCATATGCAGAAACAAATTCACAGTTACTTCTGTATTTTGTTATCTATATTCGCTAAGTGTTCTTATTTGTTTTGGTTTTTTTCTCCACTTTCTGTAAAATGTGATTTCCAAGTTGGTCGTCGTTTTTCCAGCCTGAATTTACTTAATTTTTGCTTCTTGTATCTACACATACATTTAAACTTTTGTTTCACCACTTTCGTTTCTGCAGTCAAATTATGGTGTAGATAAAATATCATCTCATTTTTTTTAAAAATAAACATATTTTTGCTAAATCTTATTCTGCAGACGACTAAATATACTCATAAGTATAGAAAAAATCAAAACAATTGGAAGACAATTCTACATTGTGTATTTTATGTTCGTGTGGATTCAGAAGTAATATGGCTATGGGAAATCTCCCTTTCAAGTGCATATTTATCGCTTAATTGATTAAAGGACGCTAAAAATGGAATAAGGGTCCACAACAACAACAAATTGTACTTTTTCAATAATAATTTTCCGAACTAAACTTCCTATTTGCATGTCAGTAACATGCATATAGCAGCAGATTCCATTTACAAAAAAAAGTAAAATAGAGTATTATACGGCAATTCAGATACACCAAAGGGACGCATCGTGACAAAGATAAAACAATTAAACTAAAATAAACAAGAACTCCACAAAGCTAAAAGCTCTAGCAGTATGAAAACAATCAAAAATGGTATCATCAGGTGTTCTGGAAGATACAGTATCAGAGTTTTCCTGTCATAACAAAAGTTAAGGATACTAGTTCCACAGGTTTCAGTCGCTCATAAAGAAATTTTATATAATCAACATGCAATAGTTGCATTATTGTTCATTGATAACATTTCCTTTCGATATTCCATATGAGACAAAATAGGTTGGATTGGTTTTCTTTGTGTTTGTTGCTAGCTCATAAAGATATGCAACAGTCTGTATAATGAAAGTCACCAATAAACCACTTTCCTTCTGGTTTAATTTCATGCTATTAATGATAGAAAGATTTGTTTAAGCCTTTTACAATTAGTTTGCTCTAGAGTTTTCACATTTTAGACGTTTACCTCAGCTTGTTAAAAATCCTGGCACGAGTTACCGTTCTTACAATGTTTATGTCTAAAACCATTTGGGAGACATTTTTGTTTATCTCTTCGTTTAAATTATCATGAGTTCTTTTTCTTGGATATTACATATCACAAATGACAACTTTGTAATATAAAGTCACAGTATATAAACAACCAGCGACAATAAAATAAATAACAATAAACCGGCAATACTTCCCTGGTAAGTGACTTCGTTTCTAAATGAGAACATACCTCTGCGTATCTAATGCATTTAGTTAAAACAAAGAGACATTCTTCTTTTTTTTTAAGGAGAACCGAAATGGTGGAGATTATCGAGATAATTTTGTTGCTTGAAAATGGTTGCAATGACAAAATTACCGAACAAAGCTGTCAAGAGTCGAAGTCCACGAGACAAAAAGACAAATCAGGTGGAAACAACCGGAAGAAATTTTCTACCGCAATGGCCCTGACCTGTTCGACAATTAGCAAACAATTCCGCTCAAACCGGTGCTATAACTTACTATGAGGTATGAGCAAAGCTCATTATTGAAGGCCTCATGGTGACTTCAAGATGAAGAACAACAATAAAAGCGTTGTTCCTTTGCTTGTTTTTACCATGTATTTGTAGAGATTTTGTCCCATGTGCATTTTCTCCATATCCTTGGTACAAACATTTCCAAAGAAATACGAAATTGCCCCACACTTCTCACTTATTGTGTTACCCGCATTTCATGTTTCCTACTGAATCATATGACGGAGAAACTCGAGACCCACACCTACACTTTTTTCAGTCATTTTATATAATTCTTCTAAATATGCCAAATTAGAGTTGACATAAGCAATTTAAGACATATTTTCGGGAAACGTGAGGCAAGGATACTCATTATCATAGTTGGTCGGAGTCCTATATTACTATTTTTACTAATTTAGGATGGATTACAAAGAAATCGTACATTTCCACGTATATCCGTTTCACTCGTAAAAACTACAAAAAAAAGTTTAAAAAGTGAACGTGATCTTGTATCTTATGTTAGTATTACTGTCTGTGTATTTTATTTTCATTGTATAATGAATTGTTTTGTGATAACATAGATAGTGTCAAACTGGACCTATATACAAAATTAGAAAAATATCAAGAAGACGATTTAAGCCCCTTGGACTTGTTTGAACCTAACATTGATGTTTATATTGGTGCTGTTTTTCTTATTTCTCAAATCAACAAAAAAGTTTCAGGAAACGAAATATACACACTTTTGATATGCTTTATGACAGGAACTTCCTCCCGGACTTAGAAATCTCGACGAAATGAAGGCATACTTGGCGTCTGGTTGTCAAAAACTTAATGGTAAATTTTTACACAGCTCATTTGCCCGTCTATTCAAAAATAAGTATAAAAGTCCTTAAAGAGCAACGTTTCCGCATTCTCAGGCATACATGTAATATTTACCGGATTCTCAGCTCTTTGAAGTTTTATAATGTCTTGGGCTTAGTGGCAATTTGTGCTTAAAAATTAGAAAAATTAAAAAATATGATAGGGTATGGAGTAAAAGAACATGAGATAAAGTCTCTCTACAAATAAATGGTAGAACCATGCAAAGGAACAACTAAACATTCAGGGTATGTCACGCT
The DNA here is from genome assembly GCA_002080025.1 of Modiolus philippinarum. Lineage (NCBI taxonomy): Eukaryota > Metazoa > Mollusca > Bivalvia > Mytilida > Modiolidae > Modiolus > Modiolus philippinarum. The sequence goes on from MJUU01001290.1 coordinate 65,665, forward strand.
ATATACCCCGTCTGTAACCTGAGTAACATGTAATATCGTTTTAAATGTATATTTTGCTGACTCTTCGTACCCAAGTCAACTTAAAGTCGTGCTAACATATGTATATTAATTATACGTTATATCATACAAATTCAAGACATTTTGATTTCTATTCAGTAGCAGCGGCCCCAGGTGGTAAGGTAAATTTGTCCTCATAATGACATTACAACTCAGAATGTGCCCTACACTGTATGTTGAGTTGGGGGCGGGTGTAATCAAAATTTGTTTAAAGATCACACTTTTATCCAAATATTAAATCTATTATCAAAAAGTTGAAATCCTTGGCAAGTGGGATTATTCATTTCTTACCAGTGTCAATATTTGACTTTGAATTTAGGCCGATATTAAATTTTAATAATTTTAATGTAACGGTTTACTTCTTCAAATCTAATGCAGTTAGGGTTCTTGCATGTGCAATTTATTTGCATAGGCATTTTTTATTACCTCTAAAAAGAAGAGTCTCAAAGGTAATATTTGCACAGCTTTGTTCCGATAACCACACATAGAGAACAAATGAAATCTTGTATACGTAATAATGGATACATATTAATACCATCGCTGGATCCAAGGCACTCCAAAAAAGGCGGGGTTCAAATGGGTTCCAGAAAAATGAGGTTTCATGCTGCTGTTTTATTTTTTGTAACAATTTTTCCTTAATTCTGCATATGATTTTGGTTTTCGAAAAAAGCGGGTCCAAACAAACAGAACCCACCTTTTCACCCTCCTGAATCCGCAAATGAATACTTTAACCTTATTATCGAATGTTAAGTCCGCTATAATTTAAAAAAAAATAAAGAAATCTTCAGACAAATTGTCGAAAATATGTTTGAAATCATATTTTCATCATTGAATAGATTCAGTTTCTTAAATTCATATATTTTTTTTACAATAATAAGTCAACATGCTTTGCATAGGTACATGTACCATTATCCAAGTTGGGTCGCCATGAATTAATGACTTGTTCCTGTTTTAATGTGATGTATGAATAAAATTCACGTGTTTTTATTGTGTTTATTGTACTTCACTGTTTTGAAACTATCTTTGGTTATAGTCTGTATCAAAAATAGAACACTTCGAAAAGAAGCCCAGCACCAGAATCGGTATAAATGGACTCCATCTTCAAGTTTATCTAATGCGTCTCCGAGAGTTTTATATAAGAATAATACCCTGTCTGATTTTGGTAGTCAGGTCATAACACGAAAATTGCCGCGAACCATTGTAGACAAACGCCACCACGCTCCATGCAGTAAAATGATCATTTCTATATATTTTGAAAAAGAACAGCCTCTTGTGGCGACACAGAGAGCTCTATTTCCTGCCCCTAGCTACCAATTTCAAACCATTTCCAGTAGAAGTCAAAACTCGTTGTCCCGGTTTTCCCTTTCATATATTTTTTTTTGTCTTCTTTTACTTTTTTTATTTTTTTGAATTGATTAACTTGTTCTCGTCCTTATAAAGCTGATATATTTCTAACTGGAAGTAAAACTCATAATTAATCAATCAATTAAAGGGCACGAAGAAGTTAAAATTGAACATGTAGCGTAAAAAAACCATTTCAAGGAAGAAGATTGAGCTTCATAATTTATCTTGATTATCTAATCGAGTGTGTTAGGAATAAGTCCTAACTGCATGTACATTTGTATAATAATTGTTTAATTGTGCATCAGCAATAGTACATGTATTAAGTGGAGCATGAAGAAGATAAAATTGAACATGTAGCGTATACCATTTCAAGGAAGATTATTGAAATTGAGCTTCCTAATTTATCTTGATTATCTAATCCAGTGTGTTAGGAATAAGTCCTAACTGCATGTACATTTGTATAATAATTGTTTAATTGTGCATCAGCAATAGTACATGTATTAAGTGGTTGGGTAGGATTTGTCGAGGTGGATCACTGAAAGTGATGTCATAACGGAGTCACGTCAGCCAAAAATGCGTACCCCGAATGTTATCATTCTGGACCACTCGGTGGTGGTTGTTATCGATCAATCGGGGGTCCTTGGTGGCTTCTGTTTAATTTCTTAAGTTTGTTCTATAAGATTTGGATATGAATTGCATTTTGTCTATCGGAAAGGATGCTATTCTCTTGTAGGTGTCTTCTTTCATGTCCCCGTCCATTGTGGCCAGTTTGTTTTGAATTCATTCATTGTTACTTAGAGATACGTTATGTCTTGTAACCCTTTTTGTTTTCTTTTTTCTAAGACCCCAGTTTCAGCCATCAAATTATTTCGATTAGATAGGCCAGTAGCAATGTCCTTATTATCCTTCTGATGTTATACATGATCCAGTCATTTACCTTCATCAATATTTATTATTCTTTACCCCTAATTATGATTTCACATTAATATTGACCCTTTTCTCTATCTTATCCTTCAGTTTTGTCATCCAAAACCTTACCATGATCTATCAGGTACCTTGTACGCTTCTTTCTGTACGGTTATGTCAGGTCATGAGTTGATTACAATTACATTTACCAGTATGTCTATCACTTTGGACATTGGTCGGTCATATGACCAATCAAGGGGATATTGTCTCTTTTCTACAGCATACTTTCAAGCCTCATTATAGAAGTCTTCTTCCTTCAAACGGTTTTCCGATTTCTGAGTTTTCCGCATATTCTGTATCTTGAGTACACCATTGAGAAGAGATTTCCTCATTTTCTGTCTGTTTCCTCGCACATATCTTTACATCCAAGTTTGCTTGCATAATTCTTGTCTTTTTCAAAGTCAGTATATTGTTTAGTTTTTAGTATAATCATCAATCGCTTTGTTTGCTGTAACATTCCATGATTGTTATAACCAGTCTGAGTCTCTTTTGTCAGATCTGTCATCGGTAACATGTCCACATTTTCAGTAACATGGCTTCAATCAGAACCGTTCGACTCCGTTTCTGAACCCCGTTGTTCTTCCATATCCTCTGTTGTGTTATGCTGCATATGAGCCTCAAAAATTAAAGTGTCGATTCGAATGATAACTACAGTTATTATTGGGGTATATTCGAGATGTCCTCAACCTTCAAAATTCGTAGAAAAGAGTTCGTGAAGCCTATTATACTAAGACACTCGACGCACAATGAGCTAATTTTGTCTTCATTATAATTCTGTTCAAGGTAGATGAATATATGAAATAGTTCTTGGGTATTATTAAAATATTATTGGGTATTATTAATTATTAACAGATACCAGCCCCTAGTGTTAAAATAAAAAATTTTGGAACAGGCATGAAACTGTCTTCCTTTGATTTTTGTTCTGTTTTCACGTTCCTGAACGGTTGGAGAAATATGTTTCTCCTCTCTAGAGAGAATGTTGTTCTCGGCAAGTGATTGGATGGAATTCAATTATGACGTCAAACATGTTTGCTGTTTTCCGACTTTACCATTGTGACGTCATGAAAAAAGCGACCATGCCTGATGACGTCACGTCCAAAGAACACATCTAATTCGGGTCATCAGAAAAGGGGGATCAGGTTTTTGTCAAAAATCTCCTTGAAATCATTCGAGAAATAAAATCCACAACCGTATCTCGTGAGAAACGACATTTTTACACTCTCGATAGTTAAATTTTCAAATATTTAAAATTTAACTATCTCTAGTGTAGAAATATCGTTTCTCACTCGATGCGATTGTGGATTCTATATTTTCACTGTCTACGACCTTTTAAAATTCAATTGTTGTTGATTTGCCACCGGAAACTACCATAATGGAAGGGGGGTTTGGCGCTCCATAAAACCGGTTTAATCCACCTTTTCTTTTAGAATATCTGTACCAAAGTCAACAACACTGCGGTTTACAATTTTTCCGGTGGTTTCGCACCTCCTTTTTTGCATTTTTGATTTCGTCTTGACAATTCTGTTCGGTAATTTTGTTGACATCCACATTTGCTATTAAAATACTTCATAAATATTCTATTATTTTCCAACCTTTAAATGTTTTCCCTCTACAATCGCAATTTACTGTTTTCCGGACAGAAAATAAAAATACTATTCGCGGAAGTCAGTTTACAATGAGGGAGTTTTCAAAATAATGAAAGTATAAGGACGAAATCAGATCCTCTTTGTTTTTGAACCTGTAACAATTAACATTATACTTCATACAATGGTTCAAAAGTCGAACAAGTTCTCATGTTCCTTTTAAGTATTTTATTGACATTTTAAACATTTCAAAATTGCTTAAGTAAGTGAAATTGTGGTTTTGAAGATGTGTATCAGTAGTTAAAAACATTGTTGGTAAAAGCAAAATTTATATAACGTACTAGGTGCGACATTTGTCTGACTCAATGAATGTATATATATACTATTTATCGAGCTATTTATTCAATAAATTTATTTCGTAATTACTTCAAGAAAGAGTAATAAGGCATCATTTATCATCATTTTGAAAGTTTGGTGAAGTAATTTGAAAAAAATGCAACTGAAATGTAATTTTAACAAATTAGAACTATACCCGTCTACACTCATCAATCATTTAGTCAATTAAACTGAAAAAGACATATGTCGACCAACTCAATGTACAAGAACAAAATCTTAATTTAAGTTCGGCATTGTGTCGAAAAATACAAATACGACCAAACCAGCAGAAAACAGAAAACTTTAAGGGCTGTATTTTTCCAGCAGATTCATATATGAAAAAGAAAGGAAATGGGGTAAAATAATGTCAAGGAGACAAATCCCATATCAAGATTAAAACGACCCAAAACAAAGCATCTAGGGGTCACCGTGCGGTCTTCAACACAGTGAGGAACCTCACACCATATAGCAAGCCCTAAATGGCCCAAAAAGGCAAAAAAAGTGAACAAATCAATGGCAATAACCCAAATTTCAAGAAACTATAATTTTATAAGAAGACAAGGACAAGCCAATTACCAACATATTCCTGAATTGGGACAGGCGCAAAAATTGCGGTTGGGTTAAACTCGTTTTCTTGTATATATATGAATCCGTACCGAACCCTCTGTCAAAATAATAGGAGAATCCAAAGACAATGGCAACATTGGAAACACATATAAATAGACATCACACAAGCACAACACAGAAAATAAATAGGGGACGCACATAAAGATGAACAACAAGGACCCAATTACAAAAACCGTGGGTGAAATCAGATGCAGAAAAGGAGTACGTCCACGGTTATGATATGTAACATATTTGACATCAATAGATTTCACGATTTGATATAATTACATTTACATGATTAAGCATAATATGAAAACAATTAATCTCAGCATGATATAATATTTTTAATAATATTACCAGAATTGAAATAAAACTAATATAAAGAATAACACTTTGAAAGACACAGAAATATAATGCAGCATAATTTTCAAACTAAATTAAATTGTAATGCTTATAAATTATGTGACATCCAAACAAGGATAATCAATTTCTTCAGAATTATTATATGATAACAATCTTTTATTTAAAACCTGTCAAAATCTATATAAAGATATTAAATCACCGTGAAACGACAAAGATCTCAATCTCTTGAAATATCACTTGCAAAAATAGGGTCAAATGTAAGTGTTGCAATTTTAATATCTAAGATGTCAATCATTTGATTGATTACATATAAAAGTTCACTGACTCCGAAATTTCTCAAATCGACAATGTTGCCGCCCTTTTACATTAGTAAAATATACCGGTACAATAGAGTTTTGTTGGTAACAGGTATCATTTTCATGTTTAGCGGAAAAAAAATCAAGAAAACGACCTCTTTATTGTTTATCTACAATCATGGTAAATTTCAAAGAGAAATTTCAATTGTGTCACAGGTAAAAATGGGTTTAACTCTTAAAATGTTACCCGCGAAATTGACCTTTTTCCGTTGGATAAATAGGCCTTTTTCGAAAAAATCATTTGGTCCACTCTTCGATTTTGGCATTTGAATACAATGAAACAGTTCCGGTTATCAACCTAACAAGGCAAGTGTTGTTCATTCTGAACACAGTTCATAACACTGTTCATATTTAGATAGCTAGGCCATTGTTTACTGTGACACTGTACTAATTTTATTAGAATTAAAATGTCTTCACGCTTTAATTTGTGTAATAATTACATTTCACGCATTTTCATTTGAATTCCTTCAATTTGATATGTGATCACGTGGCATTTCAGTGAGAAGTTTCAATTCCCATTACATATTTGACCACATGTTCACGTGGCGGAAAAGTTTGTATGATGTACTTTCCTGTAAACAAATTTTCGGTTAAAATGTAATTATATTAATTGAATGCATTATTTTGAAGTTTCATAGAGACTATAAAAGTGACCGGGCGCACATTAAAATGTGCTTTGGTCAACACTTTTATACCCCAATGAAACTTCAAAATAATGCATTCAATTCTTAATTGTTAGCCAACCGTACTAATGATAACCGGAAGCGAATAGTGTTTGAACCTCCAGTTATCGGAAGAGTTCCACTCCAGGAAAAGATAACAATACTTTATGGAAATGGTTATATCAGCAGATATTTTCATTACAAACAAAAAGGGGACATTTTCGATGAAAAATTCGGGCTAAAAACATCAACCGAAATGTCAGAAAAATATCACTATATTTGAAATAAACTGTTGACATTTGACACATAAATTCACGATAACTGGCATATCATTTTTTTTTTTTTTGGTTGAAAATAAAATATCCTTCTATACACCGCCAAAAAATTTTCCTTTAAGAACTTTTGTGTCTGGGTAGAGCATGGAAGATGCACTAAATTTCACTGACAACAAATGGTACAATGTTTTGTAGACAGCATGAAGAACGGTGATCCTGACAATATGATGAAGATATTGTTATATTTTTGGCAGAAAAACAATTGCACTAAAAGAAAATGAAATTTTTTTTTAAAACTAATGAAAGAGTATTTAGCTGCTTCATGACAACTGTCAATAAAACGTTTAAAATTGTCATTTTACACAATTTATGAAAATAAAAGTGACTGCAAAAGTCAGAAGCATATTAGAGGGAGAGAGCAGTAAGGAAAATCCACTGGACAAACGACAAATTCGAGAGCACACAACCAAAACACAGAAAAAAATATAACAACCGTGCTATTACCAGACGGCCATTTAATAAATCAAATGGTGCAATGCGGATGCACGTGCGCCTACTGGAAATTCGTTCTTATCCAAGATAAGAAAGGTTTTTTTCCCTACATCAATTAACCATATGCTGAGGCATATAATTATATAAATCACGGTCTTCCTTTAAAAATAAAATAACAAATCTAGGTGAAATTTGTAAACATGTCTCAAACTGCAATCGTTGAATGGTCAAATGATCATATTAAGTTGAAATAATTCATTATGTAGGTTTTAGGACTGTTCATTATTCGGAATGTTGAAACCTTACTTTTTAAATATTTTTGATTAAAAAATGTGTAACTTATCACATTTTATTGCAAATAAAAAAAAATCACTAGACATCGCATTGTTTTTATTGCATTTTCCTTGACCTAAATCACGTTACTATGACCTAATATATCCTTTGGTGTTCCCAGTAAAGATTCTAGTTTGTATCTAACCTAGAAATATGCATTAAATATTTGTAGTAAATTTGTCCTGGAGTGCATGTGGCATCACATTATGTATTGAGTGATTTTACATATATTGACTTGCTTGAATATGAATTAATTTCCATGAGAAAAAAATTACTGTAAATGTATTATAGATTTTGAAGGAAAATCAGTAACCTGTGTTATAATCAGAGATATGAAATGAAACTAAATGCGAAACTTATATGACAATATCCCAAATGGTAAAGTGTACCATTTCAATTTAGATGCCTTTATTCGTACATATTTATAGCTTCGGCAGTCTTGAAATAGTAACGAGCAAAATCTTATAAGAGAGAATGTCCCATCTAAATTTTGAAATACGCCAAGGTTATGTGGCTTGGGCATTGTTGCGTACATGCGAAAAGAACGATCTTCCAAGTGACACTAAACATGGAACCATTATTATGTTCACTGCTGCTCATGAGGAAGGAGTCATAGTTTAACCACAAACAGAGCTATATATACAATTATACAATTATTTCGGAAGGGCTTTACCAGAAAAAGACAACAACAAGCACACCCTTTGTACGTTTAAAATGAAAAGTAAGTTTTATCTGCAAGAGATGAGGTTGTAGACCGAGGTCATTTTCTCGTGAACGTTGATACCAAAGACCTCCTTTTTGAAGATATATATAGAAGCAAAAATATTGGATAGTGGTAATTTTTGCCTAGACTTCGTAGATTGAACAAATGAAACTCAAAACAAATGATTTTCGAAGGTGCGTATGGTTAGCCAGCAAATTGTATTACTGCCTGCAAGAAGATAGTTATTTCAGGCAAGTTAATGTTCCATAGGGTAAGCGCCTGTCAGAATCAGATTTGATTGAGAGACTACAGACTCGTTCTTTAACTCGGAAAGAGCATTGGGTGGAAGGTCTTTGGTAAAATCGGGAAAAGAAGTTTTTGTGCGAATTATAAATCAATCAGATGAACCACAAATTATGTATGCTTGTACGACGAATTCTCAAGTTGCTCCTGTTAAAGACGTAACATAAACAAATAAAAGTCATTGTCCGTCAAATATTCTTCAACCGGATCACGACGAAATTGTTTAATTAATTAGACAAATTTGTGACAAAAGTGAAACAGGTGATCGAGGAGTATGAATCATTATTTGAATCCTCAGATTCATACTATGGTGGGACAAATGTTGCGAAACAAACGATAAGTACATGCTCTGCAATCCCTATCAAGCAGCCACGTGCATCCCGGAGATTTTTAGATGTAGTGGACAGACAAACCAAAAATATACGACAAGAAGGTGTTACTTCATCTAGTCCATGGTCATACCCATTGACTTAGCTTAAAATTTTGTTTAAAACTAATAAAAGAGTATTTAGCTGCTTCATGACAACTGTCAATAAAACAGTTATAATTGTCATTTTACATAATTTACGAAAATAAAAGTGACTACAAAAGTCAGAAGCATATTAGAGGGAGAGAGCAGTAAGGAAAGGAAAATCCACTGGACAAACGACAAATTCGAGAGGACAGAATCCAAACACAGAAAAAAAATATGACAACTGTGCTATTAAGGGACGGCCATTTAATAAATCAAACGGTGCAATGCGGATGCACGTGCACCTACTGGAAATTCGTTCTTATCCAAGATAAGAAAGATTTTTTCCTACATCAATTAACCATATGCTAAGGCATATAATTATATAAATCACGGTCTTCCTTTAAAAATAAAATAACTAATCTAAGTGAAATTTGTAAACATGTCTCAAACTGCAACCGTTGAATGGTAAAATGATCATATTAAGTTGAAATATGACGAAATAAAACGGAATGTTGATACCTTTCATTTCAAATATTTTGGATTAAAGATTTTGTAACTTATCACATTTTATTGCAAATAAAACAAATCACTAGACATCGCATTGTGTTTATTGCATTTTCCTTGACCTAAATCAAGTTACTATAACCTTATTATATCCTTTGGTGTTCCCAGTAAAGATTCTATTTTGTATCTTACTTAGAAATATGCATTAAATATTCGATTTGTAGTAAATTTGTCCTGGAGTGCATGTGGCATCACATTATGTGTGATTCTACATATATTGACTTACTTTAACATTTAATTTCCGTGAGAAAAAATCACTCTAAATGTATTATAGATTTTGAAGGAAAATCAGTAACCTGTGTGATAATCAGAGGTATGAAATGAAACTAAATGCAAAACTTATATGACAATATCCCAAATGTTAAAGTGTACCATTTCAATTTAGATGCTTTTATTCGTACATATTTATAGCTTCGGCAGTGTTTAAATAGTAACGGACAAAATTCTATAAGAGAGAATGTTCCATCTAAATTTTGAAATACGCTAAGGGGATGTGACAGGGCATAGTTGCGTATATGCGAAAAGAAAAATCTTCCAAGTGACACTAAACTTGGAATCATTATTATGTCCACTGCTGCTCACGAGGAAGGAACAAAATGTTAATAGTCATAGTTTAACCACAAACAGAGCTACATATACAATTATACAATTATTTCGGAAGGGCTTTACCAGAAAAAGACAACAACAAGCACGCCCTTTGTACGTTTAAAATGAAAAGCAAGTTTTATCTGCAAGAGATGAGGTTGTAGACCGAGGTCATTTTCTCGTGAACGTTGATATTAAAGACCTCCTTTTTGAAGATATATAAAAGCAAAAATATTGGATAGTGGACTTCGTAGATTTAACAAATGAAACTCAAAATAAATGATTTCCGAAGGTGCGTATGGTTAGCCAGCAAATTGTATTACTGCTTGCAAGAAGATAATTATTTTAGGCAAGTTAATGTTCCATAGGATAAGCTCCTGTCAAAATCAGATTTGATTGAGACTATAGACTCGTTCTTTAACTCGGATAGACCACTGGGTGGACGGTCTTTGGTAAAATCGAGAAAAGAAGTTTTTGCGCGAATTATAAATCAATCAGATGAACCACAAATTATGTATCCTTGTACGACGAATTCTCAAGTTGCTCCTGTTAAAGACGTAACATAAACAAATAAAAGTCATTGTCCGTCAAATATTCTTCAACCGGATCACGAAGAAATTGTTTAATTAATTAGACAAATTTGTGACAAAAGTGAAACAGGTGATCNATGAATCATTATTTGAATCCTCAGATTCATACTATGGTGGGACAAATGTTGCGAAACAAACGATAAGTACATGCTCTGCAATCCCTATCAAGCAGCCACGTGCATCCCGGAGATTTTTAGATGTAGTGGACAGACCAACCAAAAATATACGACAAGAAGGTGTTACTTCATCTAGTCCATGGTCATACCCATTGACTTAGCTAGAAAGATAACACATTGAGGTTTCGTGTCGATTAAATACAACTTATAATAAATTATGTTCACCCTTTTTCTGCTGATCGATGACTCATTCGACCATTTCTCTGGGTCGTCGTTCAATTCAACGCTGGATTTATGTGCTGGTTATTGGCAGGTAGAGTGCGACATGGCTGCTTACCAGAACGGGATGCTGATGAGCGGCAGTAGAATATTGAAGGAGCAAGATACGTGGTTATTTCATACATCGAGGTCAAGAGACATGACAAACGTTGGAATACAGAAAAAACAAGACACAGTCATAAATCACGAAAATAATAACACATAATTCAGAACTAAAACGTGAACCCCCAAAAAAAACAAGAGAATGGTATCAAGTATAAAGGGTGGGCATGTTGTTCACCCGTCACACTGTTAATGAGTCAATTTTGAGTTAAGATACATGCTGTTAAGACTACAACTGGTTCCTTCAATTTTTGAACGCTTTAAGGAAACCGTTCTATTTTGATTGCCATATGATATTTGTCTTGTTTATATGTTTTATGATATAATAGTTATAGGACAGTCATTTGAAGACATCCAACAAACTGAAATACAGTTTTTGATGTATTCTTTATCTTTATATTCGAAATGTTGAGAGAAATTAACAGAAAAGGGAAGAAAGTTTGAAAAGACAATAGAATGTAAAGAAGCGTTGAACATTTATATCTGCCCTAATATAAATGTACTTACACATCCTTTACGAAGGATTTGACAAAAAAGAAAGGCTCATAGCATTTGGTGGTTGATTTTTTTCAAAACTGTGTCACACGCAGATAATTACTCAAACTGTAAGTAGTATTTGTAAGGCAAAGAGTTTGTAGTCCGAACTGATTTTGCTCCTTGATATTGCTTTTGCCAGTTGGGCAATATGCTGGATGGATTCAAATTTGTAGGACGAAGATAGTGCATCCTTCAGGGACGCAACAAATTAATGCGGGTTTTGGGATCCAAACTGAGAAACAAAAGCTTCGTCTCAAAATGTAAGGGTTTTGAAAACTTGCACATTCGTAAAAACAATGGGTCTCACCTTTACAAACTAGCGATCGTATGATACAGATATAGCTTTGGTAAGAAAATCAGTAGAAAGTGGAACGGATTCAAATAGGAGAATCCACAACAGTTGAATGACTATAAAATCATTGTTAGTTGGAGAAAATATACTGTCTCGAAAATAAAAAGAAAATTCAGACAATAGTAGACATCAAGGAGAACACTGTTAGTTCATTTTCACTACAATAGAACATCTGAATATCTGGGCATACGAAAATACTTGCCAATATACGGATACCATACTTTTGGCAAGATTGACAAACGGATGTTTAAACGATACTTAAACGATTGCACACTCTGCTCACAAAAAAAATTAACAAACAGAAACAAGAGACCCCCCATTCAGATCACCAAGTCTTGTTTACTAATGAAGTGCATAGCAATGAATATATTATGTGAGTTTCCACTTGGGTAGCAAACACACTCTTGGAATGCAGGACTACAACACAAAAGGGTTAAATGTTTGCTATGCCTAATGAGGATGCTCAAACAGTGTAAAAACTACTTGAATAAATCATTGCAAGCTTTAATTTGCCATATCCAATATAAAAAGACCAAGATGCTCATTTAAGTTGCCTTTTTTTCAAGAACGATACAAATAACTAAATACCGAACTGATCAGTAAACTCAAGAACGATACAAATAACTTAATACCGAACTGATCAGTAAACACAAGAACGATGCCATACTACTCCAGTAAAATGGCATCGCAGATTATCAAACCAAACAAATTAGGATGAACATCCCTCTATTGTCTTTATGAGATAAAGATGACTCAAAAAAGAAACGACAAGTGTTATTTCAAACGCACTGATGTTGTGTAGAGAGGCAACAAACCAAATTAGAATATACAATTTGCAATATCAAGATGCATGACATCTATAGGCTTTTACTATCAAAGAGCGAATGGAAGAGGTCCATACAGCAGTAAGAAAGAATATTAAATGATCAATGCACACCCAGAATGTGTATCATGACCAGAAACAATCATGGGAATGATTCAATAAAGAAAATCATGTTTTTGTGTTCTTTCAAGATTTTAAAACTGGAACAACACACAAATTAGCATGTTTGAGGAAAGGTGCATTCAAAGCCCCATCTAAAATATCTAATTGAATTGTGGTAGAATGGGGAGACCTCAAATCATTCATATATATCGAATGAAATTAAGACCACAAACTTCATTAGGAGAAGAATAATCAAATAAAACACAAGTTGTCGACATAGTAACTTCGGTATTTTGTTATTTATACAAGAGCATCCTGTCTGAAGAGCATTCGTCGGACAAAACTATCGATACACTGGAAGACAAAAACATTCGGAAAATCACGCAAACAGTCCAAACGATGAGATTTATGATGGTACTGTAAAAGAAACGGACGATGAAAATATTATAGTAAGAAGAAAACCACTGTGCTTGTAAGACCACGTTACAAGCTAAAGTGTACTACACAATAAAGATATAAATGTAAATTATTGTGATGTAAAAAAATCTATTGCCTTTAGTTTTACAATTAAAATTGTTTTTTTTTTAATCCCTTTTATATATTTTCAGATGAATAAAACAAAGCAAGCCACAAGAAATAATCAGAAATCTCAAAAAGACATCTAGTCAAAAGGAGATAAAAGTACATTTGATACAGTGTGGTCTGAATGCAACGGATACAAATTTCCAGTGTCAAGATTACAGTTGTATGAAAAACAGGATGAACAACAGCTACCTTTTGTAACTATGATTGAAAATTGCCAAAAGAAAATAATTCAGTGTACATGTTTCTTATATTTAGTATATTTTATTCAATATATTGCAACGTCTGTTCAGATTGGAGACTTTAAATCTGAAGTCTTCATGCTAAGGGAATGTCGTACACATTGCATGCTAAGCACATCTTACTTAAGCCAATCAAAACTGCCCCTTTTTGGTATCATATTCATTGTGAAATTGTAACAAAAATTATCAGTCATTTGCACTCAACCCCCTTTTTTGCTCATTATGATGCACGTTTACCATTTGATATATGCTCATAAAAGCGAGAACATTCACTTTTCTGAAGTGTAGATAGAAATATAAAACATAGCAGTAGACGTAAGTGAACATTATACGGATTTTTAAGTTAATATTTCAAAACCTTACCGGTTCTTTATTAAAACATAAAAAGTAAAAATATTGTCAGACAAAACCTATTTACAAAGACGAAACTACAAAGATTCAGACAAAGTATCGAGAGCTACATTTTGAACGAAATTGATTACAGATGAAATGTAATAAACACTGAACCGTATAATTGATAGTTACCGAGGGCTAGTATGAATTTGGAAATACTTTTTAAGGGTCCTAGATTGTACATAGTAATCGATGATAGATCTGAAATTTTACGAATAGACTTGGGATATATAAAAAAATCCAAACCCACACTGGGGTATGCGATTCCAACCAGAAAGAGAAAGACACCAACAAGATAGATATTAATTTAAATACTTAAATTATTGGCGTGACTGAATGAGTCTTTCCAGTATTCTAAAAGAATTAATCAGATATATTATGACAACAATTAATGGAACCAGCTGAGCTGACAAGTGATCGTCATTTGAAAGGTAACTGTAGTGAGCATTAGATAGTTTGAACTGAAGCAAAGCGATCTTTATATATTCTGTTCAAAAGTGCCGGAGAATAAAAGGCACAGATTCAAAGAAATTACTTAGTAACGAACCCTAACGACATTCGCAACAATGTACATTTACTTCATATCCATTAATTTATTTATAAAGACCCTGTTTTAGCTCACCTGGCTCACCTGGCTATGCCATCACTTGGCGTCTGCGTGCGTTCGTCTTCCGTAGTCTGTCCTTAGCTCACTTTTTAAAATCTCCTCCTCTGAAACCACCAAGCCAAATGTAACCAAACTTTAACTGAATCATTACTAGACTATCTAGTTTCAAATTTGTTATTTTCTATGTCCAGGTCAATTAACATGGCTGCCGTTATCAAAAATAGAACATATGGGTAGATTGCAGTTTTTGCCAATAACTCGAAAACCGTTACAGATATCAGATATAAAAAAAAGGTTCAGCATGAGAGTGTCTACCCAGCCTGTAATTTTAACGAAAATCTTATGACCCGTATAAGAGTCATTGTCCTTTTCGGTAAAATTTTCAAAATTTTGATATTTGTTTATTTTTTCATAAAAAAAAATAAAACGTTTGTATTGCAAAAATATTCAGCATATTAAGAGCTACCCACATGACAATTTTGAAGAAAATCTGAATACCCATATATAGGTGTTATTGCCCTTAATTACTCAAATTTTTCGCGATTCTATATATTTTTCCTATATTTCAAAAACAGTTCGAGATAGAGTTTAAGTTCAATTGCAAAAATGTTCAGGATATCAAGATCTACCCTCATGGAAATTTTGAAGAAAATCCATGTACCTATGTACGTGTTTATTGCGCTTTATTGCTCAATTTTTTCATGATTTTATACCTTTTGTCTTATATTTCAAAAACAGTTTAACAGTTAAAAAATATTCAGCATGTCATGGACTACATTTTATTCAACATGGGTTTATTTGTCCGACGCCTTCCAAGTTAGCCGGCAGCGGGGAACTTAGTTTACCATTTGACCCAAAGGGAAAACATTTTTAAGAGCTAATTCTGAAATACTATTAGGCAAATTGGAAGCAACCTTGGTCACAATAGTCTTTAGATGGCCCTTTGAAAAAATTGTCCTGCAAGTCCGCCTCACATTCAATATGGCCAATCAACATAGTTTTAACATTGGACCCTATGGGAAAACATTCAAAGATCTCCTCTTAAACAACAGAACCAATTTTATCAAAACTAGGTCACAATAGTCCTTGTGTGGTCACCTTTAAAAAAAATATGTCTGACATGTCTGCATTTATCCAAGAAGGCCACCAGCGGGGAACTTATTTTAACATTGTACCCTTTGGGAAAACATATTGAATGATATTCTCCTCTGAAACTATTAGGTCATTTGGAAAAGAGTCACAATTTGAGTCACAATTGTCCTTGGACGGTTCCTTAAGGGTTTGTGATTTTTTTTTTGTTCCTACCTAATTTGTTCCTCTTCAGGAAAGGTGACCAGTAAATCTTTACCATATCCAAACTGGGTTACCACCTTGAAATATAGTTCGACTTTGAAGCAATTAACATCAAGGTCTATTAACATGCTTGAAAGAGAGGCATTTTATTATTTTGGGTTATTTGGACTGTCTATGTCAGTAATGACCCAAGTGAGCGATACAGGTTCTTGGGAGCCTACTGCTTAAAATCGATTCAAGATATGAAGGTTTAACGAAACAAGCAATGAATTGAAACATAAACGAAAGTAGGAAATGCTATATTCAACTTCCATCATTGTAGGTTGAGTTGTATATCAGCAAAAGAAAAGTTGGAAAACAAAATATTTTACCTGATAATGTTAGTAAGCGCAAGTAACATTCATATCAGCATATTTATACTGTTGACCTACGCTTTAGTTTTGTGATCTTAAGGTATATTTCACATAGGTATAGCTAAACGTTACTAAAAGGAAATTTCAATATTATTAATGTATGGGTATCTAGAGCAGTTTGTAACAGCTGTTTGGGCATTTTGTACATGATGAGTCCATATCCTCCTCAATTTTCTCCTTAAATAAACTTTAATCGTAAAAATGATTGTGATATGTACTATGGGAAAAGTCAGCTTTTTTAATCAATTTTTAAAAATATGAAAGGCTCGTAGCCTCTTCAAAATTTCTTTTCAAATAAGCATGAACAGAAAAGAAACCTTGAGATAGATCAATTATATCTTGTTTTCTCATGAACTACTTTAGCTCAACTTAGTACACTTAAACCATTTTATACAGTAGGATAGTTTTATTAATATTACTTTTAATATTTGTGGATAAAATACCGTGAGAACCTGAGAAATAAAGTTATGATATAAATGATTCTTATATTATTTGGTTCCCTATATTTAGATTGTAAATTCAAGTACTTTTTTTATTACATTGCAGGGTGTATCATATGAAAAATTTGACGAAAATAAATGTTCTTTTTACCTGAAATATAACTCTTTTTCACCTTAGACTTCTCAAAGAAGCGACACGAGAGCAAAAACATTGTTAAAGGGTATGAAATCGAAGTTGATATATTTTTATTTTTATTTCTTTAGAAATGGAAAAAAATGTTATGAAAATTATTAACTGATAAAGTCTACAATAAGAAACAATCAATAATGGAACTCCCATTAATCAAAAACAGAAAAATTATAGGCAACCAAATTTGGATTGGAAGTCGGGATAATCAAGCAACTAAATACATTTGAATTTTTACTTATATTTTGTCGAGTACTCCTCAGGTTTTTGAAACTGTCTCTGATTTTCGGAATTCTCTTTTCGTCCATCAGGATGCATTAGAAAATTTTGCACACTGACTCAAAAAGGGATTTTATACACCCTCAATAGACTTTGGACAAAATTTGATGAATTTCTTGATATTTCTTCATTGTATTTCAAAGGTTGATTAGCTTAATGCAAAGTGAATGAAAAGTCTAGATAAGTTATGTTTTCCAGCAAATTTCAGCTTATATCTAAAAAAAAACAGGCACACTGACCTATCAATATTTTTTGCTTAAAATGATGTTTGATTGATGTTCTTATAAATTAAACTCTTTATATCATAAACTTTAGGAGTGACCATCCTAAGCCAATTTTTGATTTATCTATTGTCTTACCTGCCGTTACTTTTTACTACCTAGAATACATATACAACTAAATGAAGACACAGATTTAATATGTTCAAAAATGGTGCTCTTAAAGCGTAAAACTGGGTCGATGAAGAGATATGTCTAAAAGTGCTAATGTAATTTTTAAAATGTAAAAAGAATTGGTTGCATCGGCAAACGAATGGCAAATTACCAGGACAAAAATATAAAAAAACATTACAATATAGATGCAACACAACTGATACCGCAGGACAACGATAAATAGAAATGAACAAAAACGTCACAAAAAGCACTAGTTTTGTACGTCTCCAGAAAATCGAATGCACCATGCGGTACTCCGGAAGGGTAAGCATGATCTGTCATAGTTCGAACATTCATTCTGATTCAACTTAAAAAATATGTATTTTTTTCATTTTAAAAATAGAATCATTGCAACAGTCTATCAAATAAAATAAACAGCTGCGCCAAGTCGCATGATACGCCCGTCGTCATTAGACGGGCGTATAAAAAAAATGTAACAATGAACGTGATTGGGAGCAATTTAGACTTATTTTTCTTGCAAATTATTCTATTGACACAATATCATTATAACAGAGACAAATCTCAGCCAGGGGACTCTTCAGAAAGTTGAAATATCAAAAGACTTCATTTTTAAGAGTTTTCATCATTCTTATGTCATTTTCATTTAGAAAAGCTTCTCTTCTAAAACCACAAGGCCAATAAGACTAAACCTTTCCTACCCTGAAAATTGTGTCCAAGCACCTCAACCAGGATGGAGTTTTCAGATGTTTTTTGTGTTATTAAAAGGATCGCCGTGGTTTCATGTTACTGAAGCACATTACATCACATTTATATCAAAAAGCAAATTATTAGTTATAGGTTACTTCGACCAAAGGTCATTGATTTATCAAATATGATAAAGCAATCTTTACTTAATATAGCAATTTCGGGTATATCAAGTTCCTATTTGCTGTATATTTTTTATCAAATTATGATCAGCAGGTACCAGGAACTGCATGCTATCAGTCCGTGACTTGCATAAATATGTTGACTATCATACGCCTCGTCCTATATCAAAATATAACAAGTGCTTTGAAAACCACTTGATAGTCAATTTAATACCTTCTATAACATGCAGTGATAAAGGTCGCTTCTAGTCATTCGCGATAAAACACTTCCAGCAGGTGTAAATCCTTCGTAAGTTGTACAACAATTATATAATGATAAATCTGAAAGACTCTCGTCGTCTTTAAGTACCCAGATGTTTACAAGTTGATAAAATTTATTTCAACGAAGGTTTGGTGCTCAATTATTCATGGCCCTCCATTTCGGTATCTGGTACGGTTTGAAATAAAACGTCATCATTTTAGAAAAAAAAGTTTTGATGCTCCACGGAATATGCGTGTCTCCCCCGCTACAAATGAGCAATATTTAGTCTCATTGAGCCTAAAAAACCAGTAAGTTAAAATTTTAAATGTGAGGGGCACAACCATATCATGTGAATAAGACGTAATCTTACTTAGTTTTTGGAAAAACCGGACATACGACAGGGTTTTTCGACGACTATGTAGACTTTGCTTACACCAAAATAACAAAGTTTTTTTGTATCTCATGCTCTTGAGCACATGTTATAATTTTCATACTAAACGTCCTCAAAATATTTCTGTTGTTGTGACCCACCGTTTGCGATATTCATGACATGTGGTAAAACACATTGATCTATTTGGTTATCAAGAGGCTTGTAAAATTAATTCAGCAAAAAGGGAAAATCTGAAATCATCGTATTTTCAAACAAAACGTAAATAGTTTTTCTGTCGTCTGCTGAAAGCAGAGCCAACAAAAAGAGATTACTAACGATTGATTTGCATCGTCGTTGCCCTTATTGTCGACTGTTGGATTGGTATCCCCTGTCTTTTCGTCGTTGTCCTGCATCGTTTGTTGATTCGAATTCCTTAATAGCTGTGAGTCAAATTACACCAAAGCCTTCAGGAGAACCTATTCACATCTTGTGCACCTGTTAAGAGACGCACTGAGCCCAAAATATTGCAAATATTCAATTATAGACTTAGTGCAGATGACACATGTGTCAAACAGGATCTCCATCAATTTTATCAAATATCAATTCGCTACAATTATTATTGAAATTTTGTAATAGGGTATTTATGTTTAATCATGGTGACTTGTTTAGAGAATGTGGTATGAAATGTTTTGTTTGGATGACTTGGTCAGGATTTTCAATGTTGTGATGGTTCAGAGTACTGCGAGCATTTTTGTATGAAATAAAACCCCTTTGAAATAACAAACGTTATATTCGACAATCATACATTGCCGCGTAACAGAATTTAGGCATTACTACCTCACAGAATCACAGAATCAAAATAAGTAACTATTCAAATTTGAAACATCATTTTCCGGATAATTTTTCCAACGAAGCTTGGGATGAGGTATTGTTATTCTACGAATGCCAGCATTCGAAACTATGTAGTGTGCAAATATGAAAACGATAAAGGAGTTACGCCATTAACTTCTTACTCGTACCCATTTGACATGACTTTCGGCTGAAAAGAAACCCCGTGGGAGTAAACTTAAATGACTCCCGTATTTACACAAACAACATCTAGTGTACCGCTTCAACTGGGACAAAAATAAACAAATCTTTGAGCATCGATGGGTCTTTTGTCTAGGTATTGGACTTTTATCAAGAGGTCTACATATTCTTTTTCAATGTTGTTATGAAATATATATATATATATATGTTAAATCAAAAAAGATAGGAGTGACTAAAATATCTGGATATTTAAATAAATAAATGTTTTTTCTCTCTATGTCGGCAATAAAAAGTATTGCTAAACTATATTTATTTTGGGAGTGTTGGTGATTTTAAGCTTTGGTCAGTTTATTATTGTGATATAAGCACCTGTATGATAGCTAATAAAAACAAATACCGAAGTTACTGTAAATTAAGTTTCTGCATATGACCATTTCGACAATTTACGTCTTTCAGTGCAGATAGGATCAAAACATTTGGAAGACCATACCCAAAAATTTCAGAAAAAAATGATAGAGACAAAATAACCGAAAGATTTAAATGAAGAGCAAAAAATCAGCAAAGAACAGGGCTATGCAAGAGGAAGATACTCCTTGGTTATATACAAAATTATCATAAAACGCATCCATAATGGTCTTCTAGCATTCATAGAGCGTTTGTAGCGTTTTAACGACCTTTGTAAGATCAACTTGAAATTCTTCATCTCAATGTCATTTGCAAATGTAGAAATGAACAGAAATGCTTCCGAAAAAACGACAGATTTGCAGGAGGGATAGGTCCCTCAAAATAAAAAAAAATCAAAACAACATGTCAGTATGATACTGAAATAAATCAGTTATTTACATTACTTGTCTTGCTCTTTAAGCATTTTTTTTTTTTTTTTTTGTAATAAAACATCCGCTTATACGTTACTCCTTAGTTACAAGGACACCCGGTTTGCGTTCTCTACACGTTTTCAACAATTTTCGGGAAACTACAACACATCGCACACATTGCGTGCATAACGTATCTCTAGCTCTCGTCTAACGTCTGCATAACTTACCAACAACTTATCAACAACACGTTGGCGAACGTCGTGAAATTTTGAGAATGTTCAGAACTTTCCAACGCACTCAACGTTCAACAACGCACGCCAACGTGTGTCGACGCATTTGGGACGTGTTACGAACGTGCCTCTTACTTATACAACGCACACCAGCGTGTACGAAAATATTTTCACATGCTGGGCACACGTTGGCGCTGTGCGTTATTGTGCGACAGGGCCATAAATAACAAAATACCTTATTTACTGTGAATTTAGTTTCTACATGTGGCCATTTCGACAAATTATGTCTCCTCAGTGCAGATTGAATCAAAATACTTGAAAATCCATAAACCGAAATAAATTATGTGTTTAAGCTGACAGAGAACAAATAGGATCTAAACAGAAAAGCCAAAAGTCAGTTAAAGTCAAAGCTATGAACAAGGGAGAAATTCCCTGATTCTAAACAAATTTTTCTTAAATTTAGAAGGAGAAAAGACAATTGCAACTAAAAAAACACACTTATCTTCTTTAGGACCTGAAAAAAAGCAGTATGAAGTTTTGGAGGTTTTTTTAATGTCAATTTTTTGGTTTTACTCTAACCTTTTGATACAGCGACTTTTCTGAAAATGTTATTATGTCTTAACATAATCACCTGAATTAAGCAGTTTTTTTAAATAATTTGAATTGTGAATAGAAATATGAAAGATTCGAACACCTTTGGTGTAACTCAATCGCAAGTTGTTAGTTTTAAATTTATGAGTTCATGGGACATATTAAGTCAAAGGTCTGTGATTTTAATTATTAGATGCATTTCATATTATGAATATGTTACATTTTATGTTGTGCACGATTTGCTAAGTCATCAACATCATATTTCTTGTAGTTTACGTGATGGGGTCTCACGCGAAGCTCTCATTTTTTGTCAAATCACTTAAGCGTGTGACATCTGAAACTAATCATTAAAATCTAATATGAAAGACAATTCAGCGGCAAAAATATTTTATTTTTATTTAAGAATTACATCGCAGCCACCAGTGATCGCAGCAAAAAGGAGTTAAGTGGAAATTCCAAATTCCAAAAACACGGCAATTCATATCCAACACGAATTATCAAGTTTCTTATATTGTTCATTTTTTTATAACACTATAACACAGTATATTGTTCTTTCCCTGGATTTTAAACTTTCCCATTTTTGACTTTTCCCTAGTAACTGAACAAATGAAAAAAGTTACTTTTTAAAGACAAGTAAAGTATGCAAAGTTATGTCCAAATATTTTACCTTCCAGATTTATTTCCTTTTTACTAAATAGGGCCACCTAAAAATTTTGGGATGCATTCAACAGATCGAGGAGTGAATATTAGAGTTGCAACAAAGGTCAAACAGTTTGTGACTGAATTATCTGCCTTATTTGCGATTTTCGGCGGGTGCCTTTATTTAACACTTATGTACCGTAGGAAAGCAGCAGTAAACACGCAGCAAAGAGATAGTTTAAGGCGCCTGGTCAGTGAGGATTTATTCTAGTAGAGGGTACAGAATCAGGTATGGAAGGACTTGTCCGCAGGTCTAATATTGAATGCTCAGAAGATAATTAATGTAAAAATACATGACCAAAAAAGACTGCAATGAGACGTCGAGAAAAGAGAGTTTCTTACACCTAACAGACAAGGACAGTAGGAAAAGCAGCCATAGCTAATCCTTTCCGTCGTAGTGTGCTGTATCAATTACTCAAGTAGAAACACAAATTACGATTGCTGCACAAACTGTCTGTTCACATAAAGCCGTTTTCGTAGAACATCATCAATGCTACACAACCAAAATTGTTTAGTCACTGAACTTTTTTTAACTTAATTACTTACTGTTAATTCAATACCTGCGATAACTTACCGCGAGTGTCGATTTGGCAGTCAAAAGAGAGTGCCTTTGTATCAATATTCGTTGAACTCTTTTTTTTCAATATCCCCTTCTTCAAAAAGAGTTTTGAAACAAATAGCGTTTTGAGATACTTTTTTCAAATCTCAACAGCTTTTCAATATACAGTTTTGTTATCCTTAACAACTCTTTTTCCGTCATTTGTCGTTTAATATTCATTCAAAGATCTCCTCTAAAACTAGTGGGAAATGTGGGATAGTTATAACCAAATTCGTTCACAAGTCTTTTGGTGATCCCCTGCAAAAAAGGTGTTTTTCAGGTTCTTACTTAATTATACCCCCGTTTTAACGGGCGCTATATAGTGATCATGGTGACCGTCCGTTCGTTCGTTATTCCGTCCGCCCTAAAGTACACACTTTGTGGCGACAACTCCTTCTGGACAACTAGGAAGAATTCAATGATACTTTCACAGAATGTTCAGTACACATTGCCATTGTGCACCATTGATTTAAAATCTTGATTTGATCTTTTTTGGGGGGACGGGGGTATATATTTTGTGAGCTTTGCTCACAGTTTTTCTAGTTTTAGACAGCCGTCGGAGGGGAACAAAATAGTTTAACATTTGACCTTATATCTGAAACTACCGGGTCATTGCAAAAAAACTCTTCTGGGTCCCTTTTGAAAAGGGCGTTTTTCTTTTTCAAATTTTTGCCAAGATGGCACACAGTGATAAACATTGTAATATTTTCAGTGATCTTCTCCTTTTCAGCTACTTGGTCTTTTGTTTGTCCACCAAAGAAAATTGTTTTCCAGGTTCACACCTCATCCTAGATGGCTGCAAGTGGGTATCATAGTTTTAAATTTGATCACCTATATAGAAATATTTCAGGTTCGCACACAAGCTAACCTGGTCGCCAACGAAGGAACATGGTTATCATTGAACCTACCTTGCCAATTGGAATCAAATTTGGCCATAAAAGTCCTATGGCGTTTCCCTGTTTGGCTGCATGATAACTTTGCATGTGTTTTCTTTATTCGTAAGGTAATATAAGAAGGTATGATTGCACACTTTTCAACGCTACACAGATTGATAGATTAGCTATAAATCCTTGTCATTGTTTTTTATCTTTTTTTTTTCTTTTTTTTTTTGTTTTGTTTTGTTTTTTTTCTGCATGATAAGTATTGTCATGCGTCTTCTGTTATCAATATATAGATACATATAAAATAATGGTGCTTATGAAGGTCGAGACAGAAAATATCACCGTATCACGACAATTTCGATAGGACGAGCTGTGATACTAGGGGTATTTTCTGTCGAGACCTTCAAAACTACCATTATTGTTTTTATCGGCTACGTCATAATGGTCACGAAGTCATATTCGTGACGTCATTGCCTGATATTTTATGATATCAGGTCAGTACGGAGATACTGACAATATCAGTCAGTAAGTGTACATATTGCCGATAAAATTGAAGACAAAACGAGAAATAGAAGAAAATCCAGTTACATACATCATTGCATTTTAAAAAAGTTTTGTTAATCATGAATTTTTAGAGGATATATTTTTATTTTAATTTAAGCGTAGATTGGCTTACAACTAAATTGCTGGTGCCTTAATTTTGTTTGCATGTTGCAATAAGCGAGTTCGGAGTTTCATACTGCGCAGACGCGCGCTCTCCATTGCGGAGGTAATTTTGTCTAGGTCAAAGGTTACGGAAGCAAAATATAGCGTTGTCTGCATATATGGAAACGTTGGTACAGAAACGTGCTCAGGTCGATATAATTGATAAGTTGTGCTTTGTTTCATTAAAAACAATAAAATGGTGATGACAGATGATTAAAATATATGACTGTACCTTGAGACATTCGACAGCAACCGTATAGGGACCGTGGTTGATGAAAACCAAATAGCGAAAAGGGGGAGACACTGCGACCTGACGATAATGCCTTTGCTTGATAAAATCAAAACAGCAAGCTCAATTACGGAGACTTGTCTTACGGAACAGACATGTACCAAGTCCGGCTGTCCCTAGTTCCTATCGTTGTTTATGTTTGTCTTTTGTATTTTTATTGTGGTTTTTTTCTTGTGCAGTTCCTATATATTTTCTGGCATGTGGCTATGTTTTTCGGCCATTGTAGGTGTTTCCTGTTATCTTTTTTATTCCATGAAGCTACTAGATCAAATGATGCCAAAAAATCAAAGCAGTATACACACGTTAACTTAAACTTGATTGAATAACTGGGTAGCTGTCCGTGGACTACAGCAGACGATATTGAATACCAGGCCGTCTTATCAATATATCGTCAATTATCTGGCAGGCCACATAGAATATTTTGTTGGGGTGTGTCTGTCGTATCATGGAGGTATAATCATATATATTCAAGGCCTGGTACACCCACCCAGGGACTATACAGTAATGTATAGTCCCTGACCCACCTAGAAATATACAACACATTTCTTAAGTAAATGGGTTTGATGTTGCCATATCAGTGTCCAAAATATGCTAACCTTCAAAGTTCAGATTTACACTGTCGTGTACCCGATGAGGATCGGTCATTTCAAGATGGCGAACTCGACAGAGAAAAACAGGTAGGTCTATTCTATACGAACAATATCACCTAATCCTTTTAAGATTTTACCTCATGCATGGTTTTAAGACAACAAATGCACATCAAATAACATCAAACTTACCCATTTGCACTTTCTACATATGTAGGAAAACAGTATTTTACCAATAACATGTAAAGAAAGACACCGGACAGTGATTGACATGAAAACTGTGTTATTTTGTATTTTCCTTATTAACATCAAGCATTTTTATAAAAAGGCACAAACCCTTAAGACATGGATTGATCGACATAACGATTGCAATGAATAAAAATGGATAGAAACTGAAAAATCAGCAACGAAAACTTTGTTTACGTTAAGGATCGGACACTTCATTTTCCGATCTATTTAGCTCAGGAGTGGACTCGATTCTTGACGTTATATTGGTTAGGAGCGGTCATTAAAATGATAGGGATCGGTCATCGAAATTGGTAGTTTTGGTATAGCGAATAGATAACTAGATGAACCCACCATACAACAATATAAAATTCTTCTACATGTATATAAGAAAAAAAATCAAGTAATTATCGGCAAGGACTTATAATGAGAAGGGTAAGCATCTCGTAATAAATTGGAAAAATATCGCGGGATATGAGATTTTGTCAATTTTGGGACGTTATCCTAAAAGCATTTAAACAATATAAATATATGATGGTCACAAAAATTGATCTAGCATTGCAGTAGATGTCACTCTTTACGAAAATATTATTTTTGTGAAATTCTGTGAACTACTTTAAAAACTGTGGTGCACTTTTTACCGATGTAAACCGGAAGTGACAAAAAATCAATGAAAAATGTCTTTATTACAAATTCCAATCATGTGTATTGAAGAAAATGCTTGCTATAATGAAACAAAATTTTCTCTAACAATGTAAAAATATATCAGCTTTCAAAAAAACATCATTTTAATTTAAATCCACACAGAAATTTTTCAGTAGTTAGCTACAAAGTGAAAGCATATCAAACGCCCCAACACAGATTTTAAAATGCCAAATGGATTGTGTGCGAGTTGTGTATCCTTCTCATCATACGTCCTTGTTATAGGTAAACAGCTGTATGGTTACCATTAATGGTGAATGAAAGGATATGAAGTAAATGCACAAGAGCCAAAGTCTCTACAAATACATGGTAAAAACAAGCAAAGAAACAACGCTTTTACAGTATTGTTAACAATTGCTCCCCGTAATACGGTTTAAGTCGTAATTTATCGAGTACTGATTTAAACCGTGTCCAAATTTCACCCAAAGGATAGTTATATTGGTGTTTAATACTTGTAATTTTATTGAATTTATCTTCTTACATTGTTTCTTTAAATATCGCTTGTATTGTGTAATTTTAACCCCTGCTTTAGCGCGGCTATATATATATGGTTTGTCCGTCCGCCATAGGGTCTTACTATGTGGCGAAATTCCTCTTAGACCACATGGTGAAATTAATTGAAACTTTCACAGAATGTTCAGTTTGTCTCGCCCGCGACGAAAGGCACGGAAAGCCAGACATATATGCGTACAAAGTATGCGGGCGGCGACGGCGTAAACTTTCATGGTAAGGTTTTGTGATTAGGTTATTTTCTCAGTTAGTATTCCTTGGGTTGAGACTATCGAGATTCAGAGACGTGTTACCAATACTTTAATACTGGTTTTTGTTCACAATATTCACTTCAGTAATAAATTCGTCTACCACCACTCTTTCCGGTTTTCATCAAGGGATTCACTCGGTATTATTTGGAAGACTTTCGTTTGAAATCCAATCTTTCCACTTGTTGAACTCAATTCTAACACCTTTATTTTAAGTTTTTAAAAATCTTTATGAGAGTCACAGCAGTGGTCAACTATTGTTTGGAGTATGACACCATGAACGTTACAGTAGTAGCATTTAAATCTACAAAGCCCTATAAAATGCAAGTCGTTAGAAAATGTAATCCAAATTACAAATGTATCACATTCATCAGATAGAAATAAATAAACGTTTTGTAATATAAAAACAATCAAAACTGTTGCCAAACATTATAAACAGACACGAAACATTTGAAACTATTGAAGCTGAATCTCAATAAAAAAAACTAGTAGTGATGAAAGGTTTACGCTCATTCCCTTCAGAGATTTGTCCAGTGCACAGGTTACAGGGCCAAACAATCGATCATTGTGGTATAGTTAGTAACGTACATGCTGTGCCTAACTTAGCTGCGGAACCGTAGCTCTATAGGTCCTTTTATATTTTTCTGATTTGGCGGACCGCAACTTTTAAAAAATTAGCACAAGGACCATAAGAGCTATGGTCCCGCAGCCATGCCTAACCTATGCTAACATGAAGCCTTTGTACCATTTTTTTCTTTTTTGGGGGGACCGATCCCTATCCAATTAAAGACCGCTCCTAACCCATATAACACCAAGAATCGAGTCCACTCCTGAGCTAAATAGATCGGAAAATGAAGTGTCCGATCCTTAATGTAAACAAAGTTTTCGTTCCTGATTTTTCAGTTTCTATCCATTTTTATTCATTGCAATCGTTATGTCGATCAATCCATATCTTAAGGGTTTGTGCCTTTTTATAAAAATGCTTGATATTAATAAGGAAAATACAAAATAACACAGTTTTCATGTCAATCATTGTCCGGTGTCTTTCTTTACATGTTATTGGTAAAATACTGTTTTCCTACATATGTAGAAAGTGCAAATGGGTAAGTTTGATGTTATTTGATGTGCATTTGTTGTCTTAAAACCATGCATGAGGTAAAATCTTAAAAGGATTAGGTGATATTGTTCATATAGAATAGACCTACCTGTTTTTCTCTGTCGAGTTCGCCATCTTGAAATGACCGATCCTCATCGGGTACACGACAGTGATTTAAATACTCCCATAAAATTCCATATATCAAATATATTTAGCTTTTTTCTGAAAATAAAAAACAAATAAATAATTAAAGAAGGAAAAGCACTTTCAATGCTTTATATACTAAATCTGATTACAAACACTGTAGAATTGTGCAAAAAAAAGTTTCCTGGCATAACTCAACTTAATTTGCACCTATCGGTTTCGCGGCGGCGCAATCAACTAAAGTGATAGACTAGTCAATCTGATGACTGTGATCACGAGTCGGTAGAAGTAGAAGTCCCCAACACAAGGACTTATAATCATTATAAGTTATCATTATACAACCTTGCCCAACAAACTCTTGGCATAACTCAACCAAAAATAGCAAGAATATTTACCCAAACCAAAAAAAAAAATAATAATAATAATAAAAAATTAAATAACAAGTATTTATTGGGGCAGAAATGATGATAACAATTTTAAACCACATATCAACTTGAACCCCTGTACAGATGAAATTCAAAGAGTACCTACCACATGTAGGTGTTATGAAATACAGACTTGTCATCTTCAGGTGTGTCATATTTGGCAATATCTCGCCAACCCTACTTCAGGGTATCACTCCTACCCAGTTACAAAAGAGCACATCAAGATACGTGTAGACTGAATCTGCCTTTTCAAAAAGGATACTGATAACAAAAAATCAATGAATAATTCTGGCATAAAACTGATGAAATTTTATCAATTGATTTCAGAAGTCTAAATTGTTTTTCATGTATATGATAAAATTGACTCAGGTTGCAGAATTATAATATCTGTCCCTTATCTAATTATTGTTTGATAGGAGATGGGGTACATGCACATGATACCACAAGGCCACTGTTTTATTTTTAATTTGTAGTTCTACAATTTTTTCCGACATGTTGGTGGGAAGGAGGGTGGAAAAAAAATTGAATTTCAGAAAAACTGAGGTCAGGGAAAACTGTAATTTTGATTGAAATAATAGGAATTTGGCCTTATATCAGTAGGGTAGGATAAAATAAAAATAGAATTCAAAAAGCAATTTTTTTTTCATTTTGGGGCCAAATTTTAAGGTAGAAGGGTTCGTAAAAC
>MJUU01001293.1:0-13461 GCA_002080025.1 Modiolus philippinarum
TTCAAGTAGCTTGTAAAAAACTCACCAAGATGGGCTCGATGTCTTCTGTCTTGTTTTCAACATCTGCATATCACGTGAAATAACAGTACTAGGCAAAGGAAATCACATTTTATAGAGGACCAACATGACATAGGGTGAAATTATATGCTCTCCGACTATAGAATTAATTGTTTAAACTGTTTTATAAGATAACTACCAGTCTTTATACTGTATCGATGTCATTTTCTAATATATTCTTGCTTCACCATCTTTCTGTTTGTGCCGTATGTGGTTCTTTGTGCTTCCGATGTTGCCATTGTCTTTGGACTTTTTTATTAGTCGAACGGGTCGGTTCTCACTTAAGTAACTAATCAATACATATTATTACATACATCTTGATAAAACACACAACTTCATGAATTGTTCGTGGGCTACTACCAATTTCAAGTAGTTTTAGAGTGATAGAATATTTATCAATGTTTTAGGTAAAAAGTCAAATGGAAATAATGAACGTAAATCCACACTTACAAGAACGTATAATGTAAGCAACCAATCACATGTTTTGTGAGTGTTATTTCACAACCAACCTTAGGAGGCACAGAAGTTGAAGTTTTTTATCCAATACAGGTAAAATATTTTACTTTATTTGACCTTAATAATATTTGGCATGAACATTTTAATTGTTTCACAGTCATTAAGGTTGCTTTTGCGGAATGATCAGCTCCCTGAGTATTAGTACCACAAACACACTGTAAATCCTATAAATTCTACACAATAAGATACATCACGCAGAAAACACAACTGGCTGCAGACATCAATCACAACCACTGTCACTATTTTGAATAAGATATACGGAGATGTAAATGTTTTGTCATGAGTAGAGAACAAGCTTACTTTGTAAAATATGACTTGGAATCGGAGAAAAAATGCACAGAACTACATGTAATAAAAATGTCAGAGTTTCTGATCTCAATAAATTTGGTCGATACAGAGACTCCCTTGATGGAGGCCGTGTTTGTCAACAGACAATAGGGATTCCTATGGGAACAAATTGTGCGCCACTTTTAGCTGAACTTTTCCTTTTTTCGTATGAAGCAAAGTTTTTACAAGGGCTGATACAACAGAAACAAAAACAACTAGCCCAGACTTTTAATTTCAGCTTCAGATATATAGAGGATGTACTTTCTCTTAATAACCCAATATTTAAAGAATATTTACATCGTATCTACTCCAATGAACTTGAAATTAAAGAGACAACTGATACACCCGATTCTGCTTCATACCTTGACCTTTTGTTATACATTGACGAACATGGACGTCTGGAATCTAGATTATATGACAAAGGTGATGATTTTTACTTTCCACCTGTGAACTTTCCCTTTCTCTGCAGCAATATACCTGCATCCCCAGCATATGGAGTATATATTTCACAATTAATTCGTTACTGTAGAGCGTACATACAGTGACTTTGTGGAAAGAGCAAAAGCACTGTCACAAAATTTGCTGAGTCAGGGATATGTTCAGGCTTTTATTACTTTCGTCCCTTCAGAAATTCTATGACTGTCACCACGACATCATAGATAGATATGAAATGTCAGAGTCACAAATAAAAACTGACATTTTTTAGCTAGATTCTTGTCTTCCCGGATTTGACGTTACCGGTTTTGACTTTACCATGGATTGACCCACTGACAGTGTGACGGGTGCTGTGCACAGAGCAGGACATGCTTACCTTTCCGGAGCACCTGATGTCACTCTTGTTTATTGAGAGTTCACACTGTTAGTGCTTTAGTTTTTTGTGTTGTATATGTAATGTTCGTGTGTTCTGTGGGCATGTAGTGTCTTTGGTCTTCCGTCTTTTGGTGTTCTTGCTTTTACCTTGTCTCTGGACTTTGATTTGTGTAATCTTGTGCTTTGTTCCTTCGATATTTTACTGCCGTTGTTTTGATAGGACCCGATTGCTAACAAATATGCTACTTAAACAATTAACAGTATATCACCCATAACTTGGAGTCATCACTGCAGAAGTTTTACGATCGACATCACGATCTTGTGGACCGCAACTGGATTGCTCTTTCCCAGATAACAACAGATCTTTCCCTTTAAAAGTTTAATGCCGGATCTGACTTGACTAATTTATTTGACATGTTCAACACGGCGGATGTTTCATAAAAAGCAAGAAATACATAATCTACGGGTGCACCTGATCTCACCCATGTTTTCTTACTAGGTCCGTGTTCATCATCGGATGTGCGTGTGTTTGCGTTTTCCTTTTCTGTGTCATACTAATGTTATGTCTTTGTTTCTTTGTTTATCCTATACTGCTATTGTTTTCATATGATTTGTTTTAGACTGACGGTCCAGTCTCACTTAATTGAATTAATTATGGACTGCTGTAAAATAAACTAAATTTTCGTTCTAAAATGTGATCAATGTGAGAGCAACATTTCCATATAGAATTCTGCATGTCCGTACATTAGGTCTTTTGAAAATAATTGTTTTCTTAAATTATCATAATGTGCGCATTCGAACGTAAATGGCCCTACAGTGTCTTCATGGTATGAATCATAAATCATAAATTAGGCCAACCCGTATCTAAGTTTACAAATATCCAATGACTTTAAATGGAAATTACAAAAACAGGAAAACAGCAAACACCTACAATGGCCAGGAACTACAATCACATGCCACAATTTACAAGCAAACTGCACCAGAAAAACAATAATGAAAACAAGAGACAAACATAAATAACGATAGGAACTCGGGATAGCCGGACTTGGTACCGGCACCTGCAAAAGCCAGTGGTAGGGTTAAACCGGTTTATGGGTACCCAAATCCACTTTAAAAATGTCTGCTTGAAATTAAAGGAAATGCAATGTTAGTATTCATAAGAAGAAAATTGAGAAAACCTTCAGTGAACTGTTGGAAACAGCATATATCTCCTTAGTGAAATCAATTCAACTTTATGGATAATTGAGCTACCACACGGAACCAATGCTTTATAAAAAGACGTCAACAACCTCGGAACCTATCCAGACGGAACCGGTAAAGTTAAAAGTACCATTTGTCAAACCCGTCAGAGACTTTTACAAACCAAAGAAAAACCTGATAGAACAGCAGACACTGGAAAGAAATCATTATGGACAAGCATGACTGTTAGAACTGGATAAAATTACACCACTCGAAAACAACCGTCAAATGTCCTCGTTTTGGCCATGTCTTTGGGCTTCGATTTTTGTAAATTCCACTCCTATGTTCCTTCGGTATTCTACTGCCGTTGTTTGGAACCACCAGATAGAAATAAGTCCTGGTTTCAGACTACATTTTTCCAGAACATCTATTCCAGTGTAACCTTTAGCATCTATATTTTAACTTGATAGACCAATATTAACGTAGTTCATCTTAGTTATGATTTATTCCGCACTTCGAAACATAGTTTACCACAAGGTATGGATTTATCACTAACAACTCACAGCGTTGGTTAATATAATCTTCAAAAAGTTAAGAACCACAGTTCTCCATTTCCGTTATAAAGTTTTCGAACACAGTTCACTTTTACTTGGTAATATGATATCCAATATTTTTGCAACATCTGGTCTGATGTTTTTGAGATTATCCGGTTAAAAACTCGAAAAAAGTCTATGCTTCCTCGAAAAACACAAATACTATAACATAACTTGCATTAATTTTTTACTACAAAAAATTTAACCGCTTTGGAAAAAAAATCAAATTTAACTTAGGAAAACTGATCTGATTGAATGAATCCTTTTATATCAGCATTCTGTTATCTTAGTGCTTTCAAAAACATTGTGAAGTCATAATGTGTAATTTGTGAAGCATGCACTTTCAGAATGTTGAAAATCCCAAAAATAAGTGGTAATTCTCGTAATGGAAAAATATAGGTACCCTTCTGTGAGTATACGTTTCTTGGACAATTTTTAACAATTTTAAGTTAATCCAAGTTTATATAGTCATAAGATTGAACAACTTATTAAAAATGTCAAAATCACGACTTCTTTTGTAAAAATCGTGACTTTTCGAATATCAAAATGACAAATTTTGAAATGTTAAAAATTGCAGAAAATGTTCAATATGTTAAGTGTATAGACTGTACTAAAATTCTTGTCAACCGATTTAGTTTTTAATGCTTATGCACAGAGACAAAAAAGGTACACTTTTGGAAATGGACAGGGCTTTTAACTTTTTTGCCAACTATATGCTTTGATTATCTTGAAAAAACACCTGAACGTCTTAAACTGTCAGGACAATTGTGTTAAGTCTGTACTGTTGAAATGAAGACATGCATATACTAGTGTTTGAGCCCAAACATCTTAAAACACACACACACACACACACACACACGCTACCCAAAAAAATCTATTCTCATCCGTAAAATAGAAACATTATAATGGTCTGTTAAATCATGGTGACGACCGTAAAACTTCTGTAGTGACAATTGCAACAGTGACTGAACATACCCTTGATGTATAAAATTTTGAGACAGTAATTTCCTTCTGTATCTGCTAATATACTTCAAGAAAAAACATTGAAAAGTTTCCCCGTAAGATTGTTGACCTACAGTTCATAGAAACACCACTGCTTTTGGGGTTTTAAATACTATTCAGGAATCCACATAAGGCGTCTACTAATATCCTGTACATTAAAAGAAACAGCACAAATTAGCCCTAAATTGCTAAACTGTTTCTTAGACAGTTTTTGTCATAACAATGCTGAAAACAGAGCTTCATTCAATTTCTACTTAACGAAAATCGTATAATTCAAATTTCATCAAAAATTAAGAAAGTACAGATCCTCCAAACAAATGACTTATGTAAATCACTGTGCAATTATCACCACGCTAGGCTAGGAAAACTGCATCAGCAATGAGCACTGCTTATACCTCATAGTAAGCTCAATTATTGTAGAAAAGATAAGAAGTAACACCTGCAATGGTCGAAAACCACAATCACATTCCACAATCCACCAGGGAACCGCACAAAAAAAAACAATAAATTACAAAAGACAAACGGACAACGATGGGAACTGGGGACAGCCGGACTTGGTATCGGCACTAGCAAGAGCTAGCGTAAGGGTAAAGATAATGGGTACCCAAACCCCCCTTTCTCTATCCCGTATCCCTATAGTATGATAAACATACAAATAAAACCCAATACAGGTAGACGGCCCCTAGCACAGGGTTGACTAGAATATATAAGCTTTGGATAATGGCTTTCCATATATTTGATTTTCATGCTGCTGATTAGAGGTTACTCTTTGAAACACGTGTACAGCATAACAAAATAAACTGTTTATAGTGCAACTTCGGTATTTTTTGTATTTTGTCGAACGATGCTAAACTCATGTTTCTCCTTTCCCATAAATTAGCCGGGGATTGTCATTAGTAAGAATGCCGTCAAAATACCTGCTGATAGCATTGAAGATGAAATTAAATTTTATTACCGTTTTCCATGGTTTCATTTTGTAGTATTTTATGAATTCCTCTCGTAATACCAAACGAGAAAATCTGGAATGAGAGGTACACATAATTTATGCCAAGTATAGTTGAAAATGACCGGTTGATAAATAATGTTGCCAAAACGAAATAAAATATTCAGTGCCTTAAATGTAATTGAAAAGACTATTTAATTAGTTGTCCCAATTAAGATTCATTACAATGCATAAAGCATTACAAATAACTGTCAGTACAAGAACTGGGTTTTATATTAATTTTACACCCAATTCCGGATTACCGTGACATAACGGACTAGCAAGCATGCAAGCAAGTTGTCAAACATGATCTACCCAACTTACAAATTGGGCATAATGAGTCTTTATTGTATCACCAAATCTTTTCACAAACCATCAGTCACACTTGAAAAATTTATAATCCATGTGTTTGTACCATCAAATCAAATCATATCAATTAATTGAACAAAGATATCTTTTCCTCGTACTAGATTAATCCGATTGGATTAGTATTCGCAATCATTAGGCTTTACTTGTATTTATGTGATCAATCAGACACACAGTCGGAGGGAGACGTTTGCGCTTTTTGAAAGGACATCAGAGCTTTTTAAATGGACATTTTCGCTCCTTTAAAAAGAAATTTGAGCTTTTTAAAGGCCATTAGCGCTTTTTTAACATGCAAAATATTATAAGTAAGGCAATCTTCGAGAACACGACGTAGGACAAAGACGTGTCTTACAATCTAAGCACAGTTACCTTACCCAGTGTTACTACTAGTCTATCTAATACCTTGCTGTACTTTCTACTTCACTGCTTGATTGGTCATCATTTTGTTTTGTACTTCCATTAATGGTGATAAATTTCTTTTCAAATTGATTTTGTAACGCACTGACTACATTATAATCTGTTTGTTTGTCATTTAATCCAATCAAGAAGTCAACAGTTTGCTTTGTTGATCAATTCAGATGTTTGTAACATGTTGATGTAGGAAAAGAATACAAATAAGAATGTTTCGATTGATTATATAAATCCTGACCACATTATAGACTATTTTTGCAACCCCATTGTAGATTTTATATTGATCTTTGCAACACCATTGTAGACAAAAATTTTGCACCCTAGGCCTCTTGATAGTCATTTTCTTAATTTTTTACTGTGCAATATTTACAGAGATTTCAATCTATAATTACTATCAAGATTCGTGATTTTATTATTAGATAAGTACTAAAATGACAGATCACTGATAGATTTATTTTGATCAAATATCAACAGCTACAACATTGCAAAATACACAATAATAAGACATTACAAAATGCAAACTATGTCAAGATTAAAATTTTCGAGTTAAAAATCGTGTGAAAAAACTGTATAAAATAACACTACTTCTATGTGCATACTGCCATGTATAAAGATAATATGTTAAGTTTCAGGTAAAAGTGTTGATATCCTATAAAGCCTTAATAGCTTATTTCCAATGGAGTCCATAGTAGTAAATATACCTTTAAAACTTAAAAATAAGATAATATGATAAGAATGGTTCAAGACTTAGTCAGGTTTTAATTTTATGCAGGTTACGAGATTCTAAAAAACAAAACTATTTTGAAACTTAATTTTTTGTTGTTCAAATAAAAACTCTTTTACAGCAATTTTGTACTCATTTTCTGGTTTTATACGTTTAATATCTTCAGGTAATATATTCCAATCATCTATAGCATTAAAATAAAAAGTATTACCTGCCGGTCTTATAACTGATGGAAACACTAAACTTAAATTTACAGTTTCTAGTCATATAACTATGAGAGTCACTAACGTTGGTGAAATTTTTTGACATATAATTTGGACACCGATTATAAAAAAAATCATGTACGTGATTGAGTCGCATTTGATTGACCCTGTTTTCAATATTGAGAAAACCAACATCATAAAACACTAAAAAATTTACACTTTTTCTACTATCATAACTTTTTATAAATCTTAAGATCTTATTTTGAACAATTTGAAGTTTGTTTTTTAAATTTATATTAAGCCCAGCATACCATGATGAACACGAATAATCAAAGTGGCATTGTATAAGAGCCATACATAACTTTTTTCTGGACCCCTCTGAAAAACATTTACTATATCTGTATAAAAACTGCAGTCTTGCATTTGCTTTCTGTAATTTATTATTAACAATGTTTTGACCAGAAAGAAATCGGTCAGTATTTAACTGTTTCCAGTGAAACAATTGTATGTCCGTTGCAATCTATACGGAACTGACTTACTTTACAGAGTTGACGTTTTGAACCAAGTAGAATACATTCGGTTTTACTCAAATGTAGGGACAAAAAAAAAACGGCAGTAGAATACCGAAGGAACAAGGGAGTGAAATTTACAAAAATCGAAGTCCAAAGGCATGGCCAAAACGAGAACATAGAAAACAATGACACCAGACACCAAACAACGACGCTAGACAGACAGAAAGCACAGAAACAGAAATCACAACATTCAAAACAAAGCACTAACAGTGTGAACTCAAGTGAAACTGAGAGTGACATCAGGTGCTCCGGAAGAGTAATTGCAAGACTCCAGTTCTTTTCCTACTCTAGATGATATTACCCCATGATCCATGTGAGAAACATATAACACTGTTATCTGCATATAGTAAAAGTTTACATTCGAACTAATGCTATTGGCCATATCATTAACATAACATAAGAATAGGAGGGGCGTAATATGCTGTCCTGTAATACCCCACAAGTGACACTCAAGAAATCAGAGTCTGTGCCGTTTGCTTTAACTTTTTGTCGTCTACCAGTCAAATAAGACTCATTAAAATTATTGCATTTGGAGTAAACATATGTGGTATGATCTCATGTTCATTTACTCCATATCCTTTCGTAAAATATTCAAACCATTTTATGGAAATCATACCCATAGTTTGTAATTTTTTACAGAGAATATGGTGGTCAACCGTATCAAATGCCTTTTGTAGGTCAAGTAGAACAATGCCAGTATATAGACCTCTTGATGTTTGGGTTCTGATATGATCTAACAAGTGTATTAAACAGGTGTCGGTAGAGTATTTTGATCTAAATCCCGACTGTAAATCACTTATTAAATTATTTTTGTCTAAATAATTTTCAAGTTGATTATAAACCCCCCTTTCCAGTATTTTTGATACAACTACTAAAATGCTAACAGGCTTACCTACGTCAAGTCTACTACTCTTTTTGTAAATAGGACATACTCTGGCCACCTTCATATCGTCTGGTACTATGCCACTAGATATAGACAAATTAATTTTATTATATATGTAATTGGTTTTTGAAGAACATCTGCACCATCTCTCAGGAATCGTGAAGGAATACCATCCAGACCAGTACTCTTACTTATATTTAGACTTTTAGACTTATATTATTGATGTTTGTTGACAATCCCGCACCCATGACCAAGAAAGACATGGATGTAGCGTTGCTCGACAATTAGCAAAGAATTCCGCTTAAACCGGTGCTAGGGGCCGTCTTGAACTTACTATGAGGTATGAGCAAAGCTCATTGTTGAAGGCCTCATGGTGACTTCAAGATGAAAAACAACAATAAAAGCGTTGTTCCTTTGCTTGTTTTTTTACCATGCATTTGAAGAGACTTTGTCTCATGTGCATTTACTCCATATCCTTTTATTCACCATTTTCAATTCTTTATAAACAAACTCTTCCGTAACATGTGACAATTTAAGAGACATATTATTAATGAAAACTTTTCTATAGAAATTCCTAAATATATTAGTGCTATAATCAAAAAGTCCCTTAGCTGCCGGTAATTTGGCAACCAATTGGTTAGCAACATTTGTAAAAAAGTGATTGAAATAGTTAACAATATTTGACGAATCATGACAAATTTCATAATCAATATTCAAAACAATATTTGTTGAATCCTTCGTTTTGGTGTATTTGCCCAGGTTTTTGAACTGTTGCCATAATTTCTTTGGACAATTTTTATTTTCTTCTATTTTGTTTTCCGAGAAATTTGATTTTGCATATTTGACGGTTCTTTGAACTTTATTTCTTACTTTACAATATTCTTTATAGTAAATTTTATCTTTAGATTTCTTAAATAATCCTAATAAATTATCTTTTTCTCTAATGGATCAAGAATCTCTGAATTTATCCAAGGCTCAGTATAAGTTTTAGTTTTGATTTCCTTAAAAGGAGCAACCTCGTCTAATACACCCATAAAAATGTCTTGAAAAATTGTCCATGCACCATTTACGCTTCTACATAAATACAATTTACTCCAATCTACACATTTTAGTTTTTCAATAAAAGCTTCTTTATTAAAATGTTTTGTAGATCTAATTTTCATTTTATTTTCTTCCTTGCTACAAATACCACCTTTCTTATGAACTTTTCTTGTGCAAAATGTTAAAAAGTGTCATTGAGACCAGTAGCTACAACTCCAGATTTTGTTATTATATTTTCAGAATTACAAATAACGTGGTCAATCAAAGTTTCAGAAGTTTCTGTTATACGGGTAGGTTCTTTAATAATTTGTTTTAGATTAGAAACATTCAAAATATTACAATATGATTTACAATAATTATTTTGTTTATTTAATAGACATATATTAAAGTCTCCAAAAATATAGGTTTCACTTTCTTGATTAATTCCACGGAGGACTTCTTCAAAGTGTTCAATGAAAACTGTCTGCTTTGGTGGTCTGTATATGTTACCAATAAGGGTAGGTTTTGATTTTGGGAGTAAGATGTCGACCCATATGCCTTCTATTTTGTCACTTTGTAATTCGGATCTTTGTAAAAAAAGCGACATCTTTCCTGATATATAAACAAACACCACCTTCATTTCGGTTCCTGTCAGATCTCACTAAACAGTAATTATCAATGTTTATTTCTGAACTTGTTACAGAACTATCTAGCCATGTTTCTGTTATTGCAATAGTTGCTGCTCTTGTTTTAATTGCTAATAATTTGAGTTCATCAGTCTTTGGTAACAATGATCTTGCGTTACAATGAGTGAAATGTAACCCTTTAGACTTAAAATGTTTAAATAAGTCATCTTCACATAAGGATGGTTGGATTTCAAGTTTCGATGTAGTTTGTTCCTGTTCGTCTATGATATTGTCATTAAACGGGAGATTTTCATCATGCATATTTGACATTGGAATGCAAAATCTATGTTCGCCTCAACCCATTTCTGTTATTGACTTTGTATACTTTATATGGGTCTAATTGGAACATATGTCACACGAAACAGCTTAACTCGTAGCAATGACCCCTTTTCCACACATTACTCAAGGTTGTATTGGTTGCCGACTTTTAATTGTTGGACCTGGTTTTTAATAAACATAGTAGTATAAATAACTTCAGTGGTTGTAAAGATGCAGATTTGTCATGGTAAGATTCAATCCCATTAATAACGGAATTTTATAAACTCCTTCAGAAGAAAAGTTTAAATAACGTACCCACTGTCAAAAAATATGACCAACACCTTTTTTTTGTCAGAACCCACGACTACCCAATATGTTGTTACTGTACGCCCCTCCCCGGGGCTCTTAAGGTGTCTGCAGGGTATTTATTTCCTATTGTAAAAAATAGAAATTTTCTATGTAGAAACATACTTGTATTATTGTTCAAATATAAAATAAAATTTGGGGGTCACCGTGCATTTAAGCTCAAAAACCGATATTGAAAATTTAAGGATTGTACATAAAAATGATTGGGAAAATGACTTTATGAGGAGAAAACTTTAAAAATCTTTTATAGATTTTGTTCATACTTTGCGCATGTTTTAACTTCATTATATTGTTAACATATCAAAAAATAAAAAGTAGGGGTGACGGATGAAATAAGAGAGATAAATTGGAAAATGCCATTTTCTCTAGTGATATTCTTTTTTTCAAATTATCTCCCTTGCATAATTTCTGTTTTCTGCAAATCCAGCAATAGATTTAAAGCACGTTTGTTTTAGTTTGCGTTCTTGTTACAAAAATGTTGTAAAAGGGATATAGAATACAAATTTGAAATACTTTTTTACAGTTATAAAACATATTAAACAGTATTCAAGTGATCAAACGTTAACTTTGTTTTCTAAACAATTATAACATGGTCTTCATTCCTTTGGGCAATCTCTACAACCAACTTAAAGATACAACAAAGGGAAATTGGTCTTTAATTGGCTAAAATGACAAACATAAAGATAAGGTGGTATATGATGCATTACTTATACATCGACAAACGAATAACGAAGCAAGAAAGAGGAAAGGGGAAATTCTAAAATCATAAATCCAAAATCAAATGAGTTCAAAAAGAAATTAAATGCCAATAAAAGTTGCACAAGGTAAAATAATGACCAATCAAGCAGTGTAGTTGCAAGTCCAGCAGAGTAAAAGATACACTAGTAGTAACACTGGGTAAGGTAGCTGTGCTGAGACTGTAAGATGGTCTTGAAACACATCTCATTCCTAAAATAGCTTTGAGAACAACATCCCTGATTTATATTTTTTATGAATATCCACACCATCCAAACATTGATAAAGATTTATTTGCTGTAACTTAATTGTCACAAATAGCCATTTCAGAAAAGTTTTTGAACTATTTTGCAAACTCAAGATAATTTGAACAGTCATTTTTAACCTAAAAATTTAGGTTGTGATCTTGAAAATTCAAATTAAGGAATATAATATCTTAATTCAACATAATGTCTCGGAAATTCAAGGTACTATAATCTTGAAATATAAAAATAAAAAAATATATATATACAAGCGTCTGTATGTGACAGATGATTAGTGAAAAAGGTTTAAAATCTTTGATCCCTTAATTGATTTGATTGGATTAGTTAGTACAAACATGAGGGTTATAAATTTTTCAAGTGTGACTGATGGTTTGTAAAAAAATTTTATGAAAGACTCATTATGACCAATCTGTAAGTAGGGTAGATGATTTGACAACTTGCTTGTATGCTTGCTTGTCCGTCATGTCATGGTAATCAGGAATTGGGTGAAATTTACCTAAAATTTCAATAGATTTTTGCATTCCAAAAGTAAATTACCCTAGAGTTTTGATCTGTGTCACTCGAGTGATTACGAGATATATCACATGATCCAGAGGATATTAAAAAATTATGACAAATATAAATGTTGTTATAAGAAAGATAAACAAATCTTCACATGGAATACCTTGAGTCTTACCTTATCAAATTGTGTGCTCTGCTATAATAAAATATATTATAAGATAACTACCAGTCTTTATATTGTACTGATGTCATTTTGCTTGTCCTATATTTCTTAATTTCTTGCTTCCCCATCTTTCTGTTTGTGCCGTACTTAAGTGGTGTTTTTGTGTTTGTGATGTTGCCATCGTCTTTGGATTCTTTTTTAGACGGACGGGTCGGGTCTCGCTTATTTCACTAATCAATACATATTATTACATACATCTTGATAAAACATTCATCTTCATGCATTATTCGTGTGCAACTAATTTTAGAGTGATAGAATATTTATCAATGTTTAAAGTAAAAAGTC
The DNA here is from genome assembly GCA_002080025.1 of Modiolus philippinarum. Taxonomy (NCBI): domain Eukaryota; kingdom Metazoa; phylum Mollusca; class Bivalvia; order Mytilida; family Modiolidae; genus Modiolus; species Modiolus philippinarum. The sequence goes on from MJUU01001293.1 coordinate 12,963, forward strand.
AAATGGAAATAATGAAGGTAAATCTCACCAACACGAACGGCAAATATAATGTAAGCAACCATTCACATGTCTTGTGAGTGTTATTTCACAACCAACCTTAGGAGGCACAGAAGTTGAAGTTATTTATCCAATACAGATAAAATATTTTACTTTATTTGACTTTAACAATATTTTGAATGAACATTTTTATTGTTTCACAGTGGTTAAGATTGTGTTTGCGGAATGACCAGCACAGAACTTATACCTGAGTATTGCCCATAAACATACTGTAAATTCTATAAATTCTACACCATAAGATATATCACACATCATACACAACTGGCTGTAGGACGTCCTAACATAAACAATTTGCGAAAATCAATCAAATCTGTCACTATTTTGAATAAGATATACGTAGATGTAAATGTTTTGTCATAGGCAGAGAACAAGCTTACTTTGTAAAATATGACTAGGAATCGGAGAAAAAATATTCAGAAGAAGAAGTAACTATTAAACTCTA
>MJUU01001293.1:16290-41759 GCA_002080025.1 Modiolus philippinarum
AAAAAGCACCCTTTATGCAAATAAGTAATCCATTGGCAAGCATTTGGTGTGTTTTAATTGGTTTGTTGGTTTGCATAAATCATTCATCAATCACTCCCACATCGAATTACTTTAAATTTTGAGTGAAATTAACATTAAGGTCTATGGAAAATATTTTTATTTGAACTTTCACTATTTCGGTAAATATACCAAGAGTGGCGGCAAAAAATTAGAAAAAGATACGTATATGTTTTATTGGGGTCTTCTTTAAAACAAAATAGCTACAGCGATTTAAGCTGCGGTAAATTTCGTTATGCGTACTTTAATGTTAAGTTTTGTACTTTATTTATCCTTTATTGCTATTGTCCTAATATGATTCGTTTTAGACTGACGGTTCGGTCTCACTTAATTGCATTAACTAGAAATCAGTGAGATGGTATCTCTGTGGGCCCGCTGCAAGAATGTGACGCAGAGGTCAAAGGTCAAAGTTAAGGGGTACCAACCATGGTATGCAACACGTTGCCGTGAGGTGATCTATTCACATACCAAAAGCCTATCTCAAACTAGAAAAAAGTTATATTCCGGACAGGACTTTGTCATTGAAAAAGCATGAATGTGACCCTGAGGTCAATGGTAAAGGTCAAGGGTCATTAACCAAGATACATGACACGTCGTCTTTAGATGATCTATCCACATGCCAAATATCAAAAGCCTATCTCAAAAGAGAAAAAAGTTATAGCCCGGACACGATTTTTTCGGAAGGACGGACGGACAGACTGATTAATATCGGGCATCCGCAACTTCTGTGTCGGGGCCCTTATTATCATTGACAGCTGTGAAATATATTAATTTTTTGTTCTAAAAGGTGATCAATGTGATATCAACACATCCATATACAATTAAATCGAGGTCTGCCTGTCCGTACATTATGTGCTTTAAAATTAATTTTGTCTTAAATTATCATAATTTAAGCATTCGAACATAAATGGCCCTACAGTCACTTCCTGGGTTATCTCTGAAAAAATGATATGAATCGTAAATAACTTAATACCGAAGTAACTGTGAATTTAGGTTCTGCATATGCGCATTTCGACAACTTATGTCTCTTCAGTGAAGATAAAATCTAAACATTTAAAAGACCATCTACCTAAAGATGTTTAAAAACTGATCGAGAACGAATACTAGTAACCAATATGATCTAAATGTTAAGCCAAATTCAGCTAAGGACAGAGCTTTGCTTGAGGGAGATACTCCTTAGTTTTCAACAAAATTTACAAAAAATTAGATATTGCAAGTTTCCAAAGAATCGGCTTTCGGGTCAGCACCGAAGTATTGACTACTGGACTGGTGAATACCCTCGGGGACTAACAGTCCACCAGCAGAGGCATCGACCCAGTCGTAACAAATAACTAAATACCGAAGTAACTGTGAATTTAGGTTCTGCATATGCGCATTTTTACAACTTATGTCTCTTCAGTGAAGATAAAATCTAAACATTTGGAAGACCATCTACCTAAAGATGTTTAAAAACTGATCGAGAACGAATACTAGTAACCAATATGATCTAAATGTTAAGCCAAATTCAGCGAAGGACAGAGCTTTGTTTGAGGGAGATACTCCTTAGTTTTCAACAAAATTTACAAAAATTTAGATATTGCAAGTTTCCAAAGAATCGGCTTTCGGGTCAGCACCGAAGTACTGACTACTGAGCTGGTGAATACCCTCGGGGACTTAGGACAACCCGTATCTAAATTTACAAATATCCAATGACTTTATATCCACTGTAGCTATGTCTGCTGGAAATTAAAGGAAACACAATGTTAGTGTTCTTAAGACGCAACTTGCGAAAAACTCAAGAGAAACAGCATATATCTCCTAAGTTTAATCAATTATACTTTGTGAATTGATGGAGCTACCACACGGAACCAATGCTTTCTAAACAGACTTCGACAACCTCGGAACGTATCCAGATTTAAAAGGACTATTGGTCAACCCCGTCAGAGACCGTAACAAACCAGAGAAAAATCTAATAGAACAGCAAACACTAGAAGAAAGTCATTATGGACAAGAATGTCTGCTAGAAGTGGATAAAATTTTAACACAAACACTCGAAAACAACCGTCAATTGGAACCACCAGACAGAACCAAGTCCTGAATGCAGACTCTGTTTTTTCCAGGACATTAATTCCAGTGAAACTGTTTGCGTCTACCTTTTCACTTGATAGACCAGGTCTGATGTTTTCGAGATTATCAGGTAAAGAGCTTGAAAAAAATCTCGGGATTAGTCTTCCATCTTGTCATGTTTCTTCGAAAAACACAAATACTGAAATTTGCCTTTTTACCAAAAAATTTAACCGCTTTGAAAACGAATCAAGTTTCACTTAGGAAAACTGATCTGATTGAATGAACCCTTTATCCCATAATTTCTTTGCCTTGCTGCTTTCAACGTTGTGAAGTAAAATGTGTAATTTGTGAAGAATGCCTTTTCAAATTTTGAAAGTAAAAAAAAATCAGTGGGTATTCTCGTATTGGAAAAAATGGATACCCTACTGTGAATATATGTTTCTTGGACAATTTTTAACAATTTTAAGTTAACCCAAGTCGGTATACAGTCAAATGACCGAACAACTTATTAAAAATGTCAAAATCACGATTTTTTGTAAAAAATCGTGACTTTTCGAATATCAAAAATGACAAATTTTGAAATGTTGAAAATATCAGAAAATGTGCATACATTATACTAAAATCATTGTCAATCGATTTGGGTTTTTAATGGTCATGCATAGAGACAAAACTAAAGGTACATTTTGAATAGATATGGCTTTTAACTTTTTTTGATTATCTTGAGAAACAATTTAATGTCCTTCACTGTCTGTACACTTGTGTTACTCCTTGGTTGCGCTCCTTTCGCTGTGCAGTACACGTTCTGGACAGACTGTTCTGGACTGGCCATGGGATTGAAAATGGACAGGAAGTTGTCGTACATTGAAAATATATTTCTTCACTCTATGGAGAACTACATGTATACACTTCAAATGGATCTGTAAAATCCCTGCTGGTTACAAGTTTTCACTCAGAGACTTACAGTCACTGAATATATGTTTTTATGATTGCGATCTATGCATAAACAATTTTGTAGGCCTGATCAAGGATTCAGCCTGATTCTTTACCCGATTTTCACAAAAAAGTACTTTTTAATAGAAGTTGGCATTTTATATCAATGAAGAGATATGAAGTAAATGCACATGAACACATGATACAAAGTCTCTACAAATGCATGGCAAAATCAAGCACCACAAGCCTTCAATAATACTTATATTCAAAAATGGATTAAAAGATGATCCAACAAACTGTAGAGGTTTAACCATTAGTAGCAATATTTGCAAACTGTTTACAAAAGTTCTAAACTGTCGACTTAATAATTTTTTAGCCAAGAGGAATATAATACGTCCAGAACAAATTGGATTTAGTAAAGGTATGCGCACAAGTGACCATATTTTTGTACTTAAAACATACTCAGCAAGGGTCTAAAAAACTTTATTCTTGTTTTGTTGACTTTCGTAAAGCCTTTGACACTGTTCGACATGAGGAACTTTTTTTATAAATTGAGATTAAATGGAGTCAGTGATCTATTTTGTAATGTAACAAGAGGAAAGCTGTCAATGTGACAGCAAACCGGGTTTTCTTTCATATGGACAGTATATCTTACACATGGTTCGACCTTGAATATTTGAAATGTACTTATAATTTTCATCAATTTTCAATGTTAAACCTTCCACTAAAGTAGCCTATTTCTGAAAGTTCAGAAACTTGGACTTTAATCAAAAAGAAAAATAAAAGTACTGTGCACACCTCTGATACAGGTTCAAAGATCTGTATTATAAAAACTTCCTATCTATTAACTGTAGGAGATTTGTTCTGGACAAATGGGACACCCTATTGGTAAATATTTGACCTAAAAATAACCAAGTCATCAAAAATCAAAATGAAAGTACAATGCACACTTCTGATATATATACAACTGATATGCAACTTTCTGTCTTGAAAACCGTAGAAGATTTGCTCTGGACAAATGGGGTATCCTGTTGTCAGACATTTGACGTAAAATGACTAAGTTCAACAATTGTTTTTTGGGGCATAAATTATCAAAAATTAAAACCAAAGGACCATGCACACCTTTGATATATGTTCAATTAATCTGAAAATAAAAACTTTGTATCTCAAATACGGTAGAGGATTTGCTCCGGACAAAGGGGCTACACTATTGTTGAAAAATTGACGTAAGGATGTCCAAGTTCAACAACTGATATTTTTGACAAAAATTATCCAAAATCAAAATCAAAGTACCATGCACACCTTTGATACATGTACAATTGATTAGCAAAACAAAAACTTCTTGTCTCACATACTGTAGGAGATTTGCTAAAAATTTGCATAAACATGACTAAGTTCAACAACTGATATTTTTGACATAAATTATCCAAAACAAAAATCAAAGTACCATGCACACTTTTGATAGATGTAAAACTGATCTGCAAAATAAGAACTTCCCGTCTTCAATACTGTAGGAGATTTGCTCCGGACAAAGGGGTACCCTATTGTTCAAAATTTGACGTAAGAATGACTAAGTTCAACAACTGATATTTTTGACATAAATTATCATAAATCAAAATCACAGTACCATGCACACCTTTGATATATGTACAATTGATCTGTAAAATAAAAACTTCCTATCTTAAAAATTGCAGGAGATTTGCTCCGGACAAAAGGGGTACACTATTGTTAAAAATTTGACGTAAGAATGACTAAGTTCGATAACTGATATTTTTGACATAAATTATCAAAAATCAAAATCAAAGTACCATGCAAATCTTTGATATATGTACAATTGATCTGCAAAATAAAAAATTCCTATCTTAAATATTGTAGGAGGTTTACTCCGGACAAAAGGGGTACCTTATTGTTAAAAATTAGAAATAAAAATGACTAACTTCAACAACTGATATTTTTGACATAGATTATCAAAAATCAAAATCAAAGTACCATGCACATCTTTGATATATGTACAATTGATCTGCAAAATGAAAACTTCCTATCTTAAATACTGTAGGAGATTTGCTCCGGAAAAAATGATGTACCCATTTGACAGCCGCCCGCCCGCCGCCCACCGACCGCCCGCCCGCCCGCCAGCCATTTTCACCATTTTAATAACCGGATTTTTCCAATGGAAAACCCGGTTAATAAAAAGTATGTATGGAAATATTGAATTGTCAGTAAAAACAGATGCTTCACATTGTACAGATAGTTTTAAATCTTATATTGGTGTACATCAAGGGGACAATTTGAGCCCTACATTATTTAATCTCTTTATCAATGATTTACCTTCAGTTTTTGATGACTGTTGTAATCCAGTTAAATTGGATAAGACAAGCTTAAATTGTCCTATGTATGCTGATGACCTTATATTATTGTCAGAGACATCAAATGGTCTCCAAAATAGCTTATCACTTCTACAAAAATACTGTAATGAATGGGGACTTGTAGTTAATATAAAAAAGACAAAAACATTAATTTTCAACAAAACTGGACGACTGGAACCAGTTAGATTTCTATACAATAATACTTATCTTGAGAATTCCAAAACCTACACATATTTAGGTGTCAATTTTAATGTTTCTTGTAATTTCAGAGAAGCAAAGGCAGATCTATATAACAAAGGGCTTAAGGCTTATTTTAAATTTAAAAAATGTTTTGAACAAGATAAACCTAAAGTTAAAACTTTATTACATGTATTTGACCATACAATAAAACCTATTTCCTTATATGTGAGTGAAATTTGGGGCACGTTTGATGTAAAAAAATTATAAAGTTAAAAGATACTTATTTGAGTAAGCCGTGTAGTGATTTAATATCTGAACAACTACATGTAAAAATGTGTAAATATACACTGGAAGTCAGTAGACACTCTACAAATTTAGCAGTGATGGGGAACCAGGGCGCTAACCTCTCCCTTTGAGTTTTTTCTTTTTAAATATGAACTAGAAAACTGCTTAGCTGCAGACGCATTTAATGTTTCAAGACAACTTCATGATGAAAATAAGTTGTCATGGTATAGTTGTGTAAAGGAAATTTTAGAACAATTTAATATACATGAAAATTTACATTTATTTTCAAAAAAAAAATAATAATAAAAAGGACAGTTTTATTAAATTTTTCCATTTCAAATATGATTCCATATGGAAAGATTGTCTCTTAGATAACAGAGACACCTTTTCTCATGGTAACAAATTACGCTTGTATAGAACCTTTAAAGATCATTTTAAATTTAAAGATTATTTAGGTTTGGGCAATCCTCACCAATTTCTAGTTTTAGAATTAGCTCTCACAAGTTGGAGATTGAACGTGGACGGTTTTATAATGTCCCGGCTAATCAAAGATTCTGTAAACTTTGTGAAGCATCTGTTGAAAATGAAATTCATTTTCTTTTTAGAGTGTCCTGAGCTGGAAGATGCTAGACAGATTACTATAACAGAACTTGAGAATAAATTCTTAAACTTCAAATATTTAGACCAAAAAATCTAAATTTATTTGGCTTATGTCTGCTGAAGATAAATTTATTTACAGTAAACTTTATACATTATTAAGAGACTTGTTCTCATTGAGACTTGAAAAGTTAAACAAATAATTTTTATTTACCTCTTTATTTATTCTATTTTTTGACTGATTTAATTCCAGTGAGAGAATATAGGTATCATGCTTTGCCCCTTGAATGATTGTATTGAATCTGAATTGCATATTCCTGGTCTTGTTCAAATGCCATTATTGTTGTTTTTCCAGTCTTCTCTCCACACTCAATTTTTATCATACTTAATTCTTATATATATATCCATATATGCTTCCTGTCTTTTTTTATTTTGTCTTTTAAATAATCAACAAATCATTATCAATCATTGTAGTAAATTCCTGTTAATTTTGTGCCCCTTAGGGGGCGTCTTAACTAACAAATAAAGTATTTGTTGTTGTTGTTGTAAAAAGCTTTGCTCATAACTGAAGATAAGTTCAAGACGGCCCCTAGCACCGGCATTGCTATATGTTATTACATCCATGCGGAACTGTCAACAAATATAAAATTAAAAGGCCAAGTGTTCTTACAATCTCACAGTATAGGAACCTGTGCGCCTGAAATATCTGATTTACGGTTTTTCTGTATGCTGTTTAACGTTTTTGTATGAAAAAATACACGATAAACATACAAATCCGGTAAATATTGACCATACTCTCTTGTTCCGTGATACATTTTTATGTCCTACAAGTTGACCAAATGTGAATAATGGATTGATGTATAGGGGGATGGCGTTTTTGAGAAGAAATATGTTGTTTACAAATGTGAATATGTGCAAGAATCGGTGATCTAAGCAGTCATTCAGCAGTAAAATACAAATTTCTTGGCTCAAATACGTCTTTGTGTGTCTATATTTATATGGTTAGTCCATTAAAGGCTAAGCAATATATTCACAAAAGGATTACCTTCTGTGCTTTCTTTTTGATAGTAAGAATATCCATTTTGCAAAATTTTCAACTGTATTCTGTTAACAGTTGTGCTGTATGTCTGTTTCAATTGTATAAGAAATCATATAATATAAAAGATATCTTTTAATCGTTCACGAATACCACTTGAAATCTCAATACCGAAAGATAAATTACACAAAATGCGTTTTGTTGTTCCTTTAAAACTTCGAGAGGACGCCATCTCGATTTTGGTTTGCACCACCTCTGTCCCGAGAACAGACAGAACTGTTCCGGAACACTGTTCTACCGCACTCTTTTGATGTCCTGGGTGTGCTGGATGTACTGTACAGTGAAAGGAGGGCTACCCTGTACTTTGTACTGTTGAAATCGAGACATATCTGCACGTGTCAACAACGAGGTTTGAGCCAATCCATCTTTATAAAAAAAACAAAAAAAACCACTCTTTTGATGTCCTGGGCGTACTGCATGTACTGCACAGTGAAAGGAGCGCTACCCTGTACTCTGTACTGTTGAAATCTAGACATATCTGCACGTGTCAACAACGAGGTTTGAGCCAATCCATCTTTATAAAAAAAACCAAAAAAAAACCACTCTTTTGATGTCCTGGGCGTGCTGGATGTACTGCACAGTGAAAGGAGCGCTATCCTGTACTATGTACTGTTGAAATCTAGACATATCTGCACGTGTCAACAACGAGGTTTGAGCCAATCCATCTTTATAAAAAAAACAAAAAAAGTTAATATATGACGTACATTGCACTAGCTGTTTAAAAAGTCCATCGGAGGATGACAACCGATCTAAAGGTGAAAGCATTGTAAATTCAGTCAAAGGTTTTCTTAATCCTTGTTAAAACTAATATGTTTTTTTACCAATAATTATTTTATAAGCAGCACAAATTTCAAGTATTTACCGCTTACAAATATTTTCTTACTATTTTGCAAATTATATACGCGCCTTATCTCCTTGAATTTCTACGACATATTTTTTCTTTTCTGTTGATTGATTGATTGATATAGGATTTAACGTCACTTTCAGCAGTTCTTTTCTATTGATAGTTTGTAAAAAATCATGTTTTAATTATCTGAATTAGAAAACATTGATTTCAAAATATTTTGTAACATCTAAGTGTAAAAAACGCTCACTTCTCATGATTATAATATCTAGGTTTTCAATTTTTTTATTAGAAAAGTAAGTGCGAACCGAACCGCCGTGAAGACACGTAAATATGAACAACACCGACCCAATGAAAACCATGGGTGAGATCAGGTGCACCGGTAGAGTAAGCATCTCCTGCTTCTTATAAGACACCCGCCGTGTTGAACATGTCAGTCAAATCCTTTAGAGGGAAAACAAACTTTAGCTGTAAAGGGAAAAATCTGCTGTCATCTGGGAAACAGATATCCCATAGTGATCCAAAAGAACATGATGTCGACCGTAACTTCAGATGACTTTAAGGTATGAGTAACATACGTGCTCTGTCAAGGTAGTCACCGTTTTGGCCACGTGCCCTTGAGTAGCGAATGAGTTGGGAGATGTAAACTCCATATACTTGTGCTTTGGAATGTTGCAACAAAGAAAAGGGAAGTTGACTATTGGAAAAATGTTATCATCGCGTTGGTCATACAGCCTAGTTTGTAGTGTACATCTGTTGTCATTTCAAAATGAAGGTCATGATCATCAATCATGCATCCTATCGTTGTTCACGTTTGTCTTTTGCCCTCTTATTGGCGTTTTCTTGCGCAGTCCCCTTTATGATTGTGGCGTTTGGTTGTAATTTTCGGCCATTGTTGGTGTTTCTTGTTATCATCTCTTCCTTAATTATTTCAAGCATCAAAATTTTGGTAGGTCAGTTTGTCAATTTTTGAAATATAACTGATGTATAACTTTTGGTGGGAAGCTGCACATCTCTAGACTTTTCATTCACGTTGCAATTAAGCAAAGAAAGAATATCAAGAATTACAACAAATTTTGTCTAAAGTCTATCGAAGATGTATAAAGTCAAATTTTAAAGAAAAGTTGCGGTCAGTTTGTAAAATTTCTAATGCATCATAATATACAAAATAAGAGAATTCCAAAAGTTAAAGACAATTAAAAAAACTGAGAAGTGACAATCCTTAATTGTCATGTAAAATGTCTGTAATTTGGTATGTTTATTCTAAAGGTCTAACTTTCAAAAAGTTTCCCCATTTTCAATATCTACCAGTGAAATGACTAAGAACTATATACCGAAGTTACTGTGAATTTAATTTCTGCATATGCGCATTTCGACAAATTATGTCTCTTCAGTGCAGATAAAATCTAAACATTTGGAAGACCATAAACTCAAAAGATACTTAAAAACTGATAGGGAACAAATAAAAAATATGATCTAAATGTGAAGCCAAAATCAGCTAAGGACAGAGCTTTGCATTAGAGAGATACTCCTTAGTTTTTGTAAGGTTCCAAATAGAATCGGCTTTCGGGTCAGCACCGAAGTACTGACTACTGGGCTGGTGAATACCCTCGGGGACTAACAGTCCACCAGCAGTTAATAACTGTTATTAAAAAATCTCATTGAGCTCAAGCTTGTTAGACCCTATACAGAAACCTTGAAGAATTAGACGCTTTTGAGCAAAGAATATCAACAGAGACCACATACCATTGTTTCAGACAGAATTTACACAAGTGGGTTCACTAAAATGACGAAATTTATTCAATGTAATAATTCAAATATTATGTGTTATCCAGGAATCTTCACAGGGTTCCTTGCCTGTGTTTTATATCCCCTGAGCCGTCAGGCGAAAGGAATATAGTGCACAGACCGGCAATATGAATCCGTATCCCCTGTGATGCCCGAATAACTTTAATATTCTGCTAGAAGTGTTATTATTTTCTTTTAAAATCGTTTATAAATTGTTATTTTGCTACCACGGGGATAAAGTCTCATATTTCAAGATAACCAATCAAATTGCAGGATTTACATTTGTACCTGGATATTTCACGTCAGCAGAATATACTTTAATATCAGTTTTGGTTCCTTTTTGCTATATTTTTAATCATGTTATACCATTACCTGAACAATGAACACTAAAGTATGATGAAAGCGCCAAAGCCACAAAAAATGAGATAAAATGGCATTATCTCTGGTAATGCTATTTTATCTGAATTTTTGTGGTTTTGGCGCAGATAATACATCATTACCTCCTGATAAATAAACATAGTAAAATTTTCATGGTGACTTAAAGATGAAGAACAACAATACAAGCGTTGTTCCTTTCACTAGCAAATATGTTATGATCTTGTTTGGCCATTTTGATCTTAACACGATCTTGACAGGGTTAACACAATTCTGTAAAGACAGTGTAAGATATTCAGTCGTATTTCAAGATCATTGCTTTCAAAGACGATCAAGACATGTTCAGTTTGTCAAGATGAAACAAGATAACTGCGTTCAAGGGCGATCAAGATATGTTAAAGTTGTCCCGATCAAACAAGATGAAATCGAGATCTTGTTCGATCTTTACAAACTTAACTCGTCTTGATCGTTCCTGAACGCAATTAACAATTGGATCTTATTTAATCTAAAACTATCTTAACACGTCTTGATCGACCTTGAAATCAATTATCTTGAAAACCAACTTAAAATCTTGCACTGTCTTAACAAAATTGTGTTAAGCCAGTCAAGATCGTGTTAAGATCAAAAAGGCCAAACCAGATCAATACATATTTGCTAGTGTTTGCTTCTTTTTTACCATGTATTTGTATTTGTAGAAACTTTGTCTCATGTGTATTTACTCCATATCCTTTTATTCACCATTAACATTAACATTCTTATTTTGAGGTAATAGGGCACTGTCTTACTTATCAGTTAACAGGTAATGTACTTACTTATCAGGTAACCATGGTAACAGGTAATGAAGTATCGTATAATAGATGGCAAATTGAAATATTTTATTTTAGAAAAAATGACTATCAACTCCGAACTTCTATTGATGTAGAATATTCTTACTGACAGAGAATGTAAAATATAACATAATCTATCCACATTATAACTTTGTAGTTTCTTTCAGTACTTGAAAATATAGTTTGTATTTGTTTTATGTAATTTTAATTCCGTATTCAGATAAAATCCTTACAACACTATTTAGAAGAAAAATAATTAGTTTTTAAATTTAATTTTTAGTTGTTAAAATTTATCATTTTTGTTAGTTTCAATTAACAATTACTCAATTCTGCGAGGGTGTCACACTTGCATGTATATTTCATAAAATATACATTCATGTTGCGATCACGGGTGTCGAGACAGGTAATTTAAAAGATGAAATATTTTGATATTGTAATTTTTGATAGATAAACATAACTTTATTCCCATAAACAAATTTTATAGCGACACAATGAAAATACAAAAAAATATACACACCGATGATGATAAATATAAAATTCGTTACAAATGGCAGATGGATAAATCTAAACAAAAGCGAGAAAAAAGAAAAAGAAAAGAAATTCTATCACATTTGCGAAATTCTCTAGGATCATAATTACATAATTTTTCAGAATAAATTATTTGATCTAAAAAGATTGAATTTGATAAGTTATTGAAATTTATCTATCTACCTCTGATTGGTTGCAACATAAATCAGATAATACAGTTACATAAATCAGAAAATACAGTTTCCTACAGATATTACTTCTGATTGGTTGATATTAGAAAACAGATAAAATATTTTCTAGCACGCCAAAGCCCCAAAAATGCAGATAAAACTGTACTAACAGGTAATGCTATGTTATCTTAAGAAAAGCATCATTACCACATAGATTTCATAGAGACCTATGTATAAAATATTTAAAGGTAGTTATCAGGAGGTAATGAGGAAACCTGATAATACATGTCTGATAATGTGCGCCAAACCACAAAAATTCAGATAAGATAACATTACCTGACATAATGCTATTTTATCTCATTTTTGTGGCTTTGGCGTGCACTAGCCCTAAGTTTATTTTTGTTTTTCGTTAAATTAGTAGATCATATTGTTTTATGGTAGCTATCATTCGTTTTACATCATTCGGTTATTGAACTTGCAAAGGTTTGATTTGATCTGCACTTGGAACTGAGGTTTTAAATAGCTCATAAAATCCTAGTATACGTAACAACGATGCCAGACAGAGCGTATTTTATAATTTACTAGTGATAATTTAGTGGTTTCTGTTTTAATTTTTAGAGATGAAGATTGCATGTTTAGTGTTATGGATTGGTTTCTTTCCTGTTGCTGGTAACGTATAATTCACCAATATCTAGAAATAATTAACTATATTTATAAGAAGACAAATATTTTTAAGCATTAACCTTTGTCGAAAAATTCAACTAAAAATAAAACGTTTATTGGAACTTATTCAAAACATAAACATGCACCTAAATTAATAAAAATCCCACCATTTTGAATTAGATTTGTTGATAGTGTTCGAAACATATATGGATTCAAATTTGAAATAAGTGGGCTGGTTTTTGTTAGATTGTTTTCTAAAACTATAATAATTGGGAGACGAAAATAAACACGGAAAGGATATGGAGTAAATGCACATGAGACAAAGTTTCTACAAAACATTGTAGAACCAAGCAAAGGAACAACGCTTTTATTCTTGTTCTTCATCATGTAGTCACCGTGAGGCATTCAACAATAAGCTTTGCTCATACCTCATAGAAGTTCAAGACGGACCCTAACACCGGTTTGAGGGAAATTCTTTGCTAAATTTCGAACAACGCTACAACCATGTCTTTTCAAGGATGCAGGATTGTCAACAAACATAAATAAACTGATAAAGTGCTCTTACAATCACTGTCACCTATTTCCTCACAATATCACTAATGTCTTAAGCTAGTTGACGATTACAACATATAGACAAACGAAGCGCACTCATCAAGTCGATTGTAAGAAAACTTGATATTATAAAAGTAGGTAGTTTTGGGCACTATAGACAGGTAGTCAGAATAACATTTGGAAATTACAAAGATAGTAAATGCCAAAATTTGAAACTATCATAGTATGAAAAATTCTCTCACGAACAAGTACATTTCTGTGGACATTGATTTCTGTTTCTTTTTTTCAGGAGACGAATATGTCTTTGTACATACATGGGACACAGGAAACAAGGATCCGACAAATACTGTGAGAATATTTGATCATGTTTGGCTTATATCAATCAATGAAGCCTATCCATCAGGGAAGGTATTTAAATTCAAAGCCAAAGTATGTAGAGATGCTCTTGTTTTTCTCAGTACATCGCCGATTGGAGATTACCGGAATCACTTTTTTGTTGTCAGATTTGACGAGGATCCCGTCAATGGAACCTATTTGGATATGTACCACATATACGACGCCAAATATGCAAAGTTTACTATAATTGACATCCCAAAACCATTGTTAAACTGTTTTGAATACAGAGAGTTTTGGATTGGTTGGAGAGCAGGTAATATAATTGTTGGTACAGGGCTTGATGAAGGCAGAAATCAGATCGGTACAAGTAACGTTTTCAACCAAAGATACATACTTGACATCACATCAGTAGGATTAATGACAAACCGGGGAATGAATGGAAGTTGGTTTGTTAGGCAAAAAGGTACGTATTGTTGTAGATTGATAAAGAACAAAAAAATAATCTTAATCAGTATTATTCATCGATTAGGAATTTCATAGTTTCTTAAGAATCATTTCAACATTTTGGATTATAAATGTTTATGACATGTATTATCCAAAATAAAAATAAGACATTAAATATGTGAAAGATTTGTTTTTGTGAAGAAGAAAAGCATTCTTTTAAATGGTCCTGTCGATATTGATACTAAATGAAATGTGTATTTTTCATGAATTTCTGATATTTTGTATTGACATTTTTCATACTAACAGATTTTTTTTAACAAAATGAAATTGGTAAAAAATAAACATCAGGATGTAATTGTAAAAATAATAATTCGTAACAGTTTCATCTGCTATTGACGTTCAATAGTGAACTTTCTGTTTTAGAGCACTACTATTTTCACAATAACGGCTACATTTCATTACTCATTCATTATTGCCGATCATGTAGTTACTCATTCACTATTGCCCATCATGTAGTATGTATAGCGATTTTGCAATATCTCAAAAACTTATTATGTAAAAAAAAAAACGGATAACAGGTATTAGCTACAATGGCTGAAAAAAATAATAACATGCCACAAAAGCATGCGGTAATTGCAACCGATTTATGGATATCAAAACCTCCCCTTCATCTGTCCCGTATTCCTATAGTATAATAAAACATGCAAATAAAACCCAATACAAAATGAAGTAGTGAATCGGGTCACTTTTGGCCAGTAAGGTCCCTCCGAAATTATCGATTGCTTTGATTTATCTATCATCCGACATATTTCATTAATTTCTAGATATGGTCTTAACGATATTTGTATAGCTGTCATTCCATTCATGTTTATAAAGACATTGATCAGGATATTTGAAATGGGCCCTTAAATATATTAGTAGTTGGGTTTTACGCTTAAAGCCCTACCCCTTCCGAGTTATCCCTCCGATTTTGTCTAATCTCTTTACCCCGTCTTCCAGCGCCTTGAACGTAGAGCACCGCAATGGTAATGTAGCGGTGTTAGAGTGGTGGGACGCTAGAAGATGCCTTATACGTAGTATCTGCTGCTTTCAATCCCAATTATCTCCATTTTTTATTGTGATGATCCTTTGCTTCGGAATCTTCACCTTTGTATTTCCCGAACGTGATACTTTTCTGTTGTTCGAGTTGCATTTCCCGAACCTGATACTTTTCTATTGATTGAGTTGTCTCCCTTGCTTTCTCTATACCACTATTCCAAAACCTGTGTTGGTTTCTGCTTATTTGTTTCCCTGTCCTGTTCTCTCTTTTTATTGAGGTTTTTCTCCCAACCGTACATCTAACCAGTTTTTGTCCCTGTATATATACTATTTCGTTGTTACTTTGTTTTCCCCTTTGTTGTGATTCTCTGAAGAACATTTTAATACTTATAAATAAGCAACTAATTACAATATACATATTTTATTTTCTCCGTCATCAAGCAGTCATGGGTTTTGGAGTGTTGGCTGGGAGGTGTCCATAAAAAGTGACGTCATTGGAAATGGCGTCAACCGGAAGTATGACGTCATCAGAAGTGACGGAATTCAAATTGGACCAATGATATCGTTCCAGCCCGATTTGAAATTCAAATATTCAAAACGGACCAATGGGAGCGTTGGGTGCTCTATTTCAAGTCGTAACACATTTGAAACGGGCCAAGTATAACTTGTTTTCCCTTTACTGCGTAAGGAGGGGTGGGGTGTCCGTCCAGTCTCCTACTACTATGTTTAACTGTGATTCGCCGTGTAACCGTTCGTTTCCGGAACAGTGTATATTGAATCCGTAATAGCTTCTACGACAATTGAAGAAGATTCCAAAGTTCTATCTCATACCGTTTTTGAGATGTCGGGGTCCGAAAATTCGGAAATGTCCGAAAATATGATTTTTCTAAGTTAAGTACTATAAACGTGTCGTACATGTTTTCGGGGGTAACTGTATCCATCTAAATGGAATGGAAGCATTAATAAAGACCTATCTTTTATAATATGTGTGATATAAGAGGCCCAAATTTCGTGAAAGGCCATAATTACAATTTTTTTGCTAAGAGTCGAGTAATATAATTGTGTTATATATGTTTATGGTATAATTTTAAATCGAATAGTCACATTTGTGAGGTCGTATCCCTTATAGTTGGGGTGTAACAGTGGGTCCAAAATTTATGACAACGGGGTCATTTGGTGAATTTTTCTGATTATAATTAAATAGTTGTGAGTGATATATGTTTCCTAAGTATCTTTGTCATTCTAAATCCAATGGTCATATTAACAAAGTCATATTTCTCATTATATGGCTATGAGGGGCCTTAAATTTTGACAAGGGGTCATTAAGTAAATTCAAAGGGGTACTCTGCGTTTACCCAGGCTTGTGACTGGCTATCTTACGGATAGGCCGCATTACCCCCATCCTCCTTTTCTTTTTTTTTTCTTTCATTTACATCGAGTCAGTGCTGTCCTCGATTGGTGGTGGTTCGAATCTGTCCAAAACGTCATATGTTTTCTTTTTTTCTCACTGCATATTGCCAAGATTCCCTGGTGTCTTAGTCTTCTTCTTCTCTTAAACTTTTGGCCGTATCTCTGATCTTTTTGTGAATTAGATTTTTGTTGAAATCCTGCATCCAGAACTCCGGTTCAAGGTAATGTTTTCTCGTATGATCTCTAAACAATGTATTCATGTCTTCATATTCGGCTAAAGGAGCCTTTTCGGAGTAGTGTTCTTCCATCAACTCTTCTACTTTCTTGGTGTGTTCTGGTTCAAGTTTGTCAAATGTTTGATTCACGATCATCTTCCATGAAGACTCTTGGTCATCTTCATAGTCAGTGTTTTCGTCCTTGGACTCTTCTGACGTATTGGAGTCGTTATTTTCTTCGTTCCTATATGTAGATTCGGCAGAGTGATTGCTTTCTCCTGATACGTTGGACTTTGTCTCCGATCCAGTTGGCGAAGTATTTTCCATGTCGTGTTTCTGATTCTTGTGGCGAACGAGATTGAAATGAAGATTAGTCCTGGTTTCACAAATGTCGCAGTGATACATTATCGACGTCTTCCTCTCTGGATTCGAAGAGCGAATGACGATATTTTACATGGAATAAAAAAGATAACAGGAAACACCTACAATGGCCGAAAAACATAGCCATGTTTTACAGGACAAGGCTTTAATTCAGGGAAGATTGAGGATGTCGCTGCTCGTGTGCTCATTTCTCTGCTCACGTGCTCATTTCGCTGCTCGCGTGCTCATCTCGGGAATTGCTGCTGCTGTGTGGTGGGAAAAGCGACAAATTAGCTGTTTAAAGGTATGTTCATGTGTTCATTTCGCTACTCACGCTTTTCATTTTCCGTGCTCGCGTGCTTATTGCGGGAATATTCCTGCTGCTGATGCTGCTATTCGCGTTTTAAGGGTATATTCACCTGATCATTTCGCTGCTTACCCTGCTTATTCTCGTTGCTGGCGTGCTCGGAAATATTGATGCTGCTGCTGCTATGTGGTGAGAAAAGTTGTAATCTCGGTGTTTAAGGGTATGTTCATGTGCTCATTTCGCTGTTCACGCTACTCATTTTCACTGCTCGCGTGCTCATATCATTGCTCGCGTGCTCATCTTGGGAATTCAGCGGTAAGTGGTGGTGGTGACAAGTGCCTTTTATGTTGTGGTGGGAAAAGCTATAAATTCGCCGTTTAAAGGTATGCTCACGTGCTCATTTCGCTGCTCACGCTGCTCGTTTTAATTGCTCGCGTGCTATTTTCACTGCTCGGGCTGCTAGTGTGCCCATCTCGGGAATGTGAGAGGATGAAAGGATTTTTGGCCTTAAAGGGAGAGAAGGAGGAAAGAAAAGACATCACAAAAGTTTTTTCATTTTTTTCTATTTTTTTTTTTATTGTTTATTTTAGGGACCTCCCAACACCTATGACTGCTTGATGACGGAGAAAATAGAATATGTATATTGTAATAAGTGACTTATTTATTAGTATCAAAAATGTTCTCCAGATAATCACAACAAAGAGAAAACACAAAATAACAACAAAATAGTACATATACAGAGACAAAAATTGGTTAGATTTACGGTTGGGAGAAAAACCTCAACAAAACGAGAGAACAGAACAGGGAAACAAATAAGCAGAAAACAACACAAAGGTTTTGGGATAGTGGTATAGAACAAGCAAGGGAGACAACTCAAACAAGAGGAAAGTATCAAGTTCCTGAAATACAAGGGTGAAGATTCCGAAGCAAAGGAACGTCACATAAAAGATGGAGATAATTGGGATTGAGAGCAGCAGATACTACGTACGTATAAGGTATATTACAGCGTCCCACCACTCTCATACCGCTACATTACATTTACGGTGCTCTACGTTCAAGGCGCTGGAAGACGGGATAAAGAGATTAGACAAAATCGGAGGGATAACTGGGAAGGGGTAGGGCTTTAAGCGTAAAACCCAACTACTAATATATTTAAGGGCTCATTTCAAATAGCCTGATCCATGTCTTTATAAACATGAATGACAGCTATTACAAGTATCGTTTAGACCATATCTGGAAATTAATTAAAATGGGAATTATGTCGGATGATAGATCAATCAAAGCAATCGATAATTTCGGAGGGAAGTTTGGTTGGGACATTAACATTGACCCGATTAACTACTGATAGACTACTAACTTCAGGACCACAACCCTGAAAGAAGAGAAAAAGACATTGCGTAATTTTGAAAGATGGGTCAAGGGGTGCTCGTCGCTAAACTGCCGGCAAGCTCAAGGAGCCTAGTCTGCTGGTAGAACACTGTATTTCAAAATCCAGGTTCATTATACTATAGGGAAACGGAATAGAGAAAGGGAGGTTTGGGTATTTATGTTTGTCTCTTGTCTTCATTATTGTTTTTCTGGTGCAGTTCGCTTGTGAATTGTGGCACGTGATTGTGGCAAACAAAGAAACAAAACAAAAAAACAAAACTCAAAACAAAACAAGCAAACAAGAGAGAGAGAGAGAGAGAGAGAGAGAGAGGAAGAAATAAAATTATGAATTAAATCGGTATTTACAATTCAAGAAGTCTGATGCTTAGAGTAGATCATGCTTAAACTTCTGCAGCATCAAACAATACGTTCATTTTTTTTGGGCGTTTAACTGTGCCGCAGGCTTTTTGGTGCCGGTACCAAGTCCCGAGTTTCTATCGTTGATTACGCTTTTCTTTTGTTTCAGTTGTGTTTTTCCTGTGTAGTTTTCTGGAAGATTGCAGCATGTGATTGTAATTGAAAATGTTTCCAGTTATCAATTTTTATTTTATTTCTATTACACGTGTTTATGGTTTGTTGTGTTCTTGCTTACTTGTTTTGCCTGTCATGCTGTATCTGTCTATGTTTTACATGTCATGTTGCTCTATTTGTCTTTATCGGCCAGGCTATCTCTGTCTATGTTGCGGTTTTACCTGTTATGCTGTCTCTTTCTGTGTTTTACCTTTCATGCTGTCTCTATCTGTGTTTTACCTTTCATGCTGTCTCTCTCTGTGTTTTACCTGTCATGCTGTCTCTATCTGTGTTTTACCTGTCATGCTGTCTCTATCTATGGTGTACCCGTCATGTTGGTCTATTTGTGTTTTACCTGTCATATTGTCTCTATCTGTGTACAATCTGTTATTCTGTCTCTATCTGTGTTTTACCTGTCATGCTGTCTCTTTCTGTGTTTTACCTGTTATGCTGTCTCTATCTGTGTTTTACCTGTCATGCTGTCTCTTTCTGTGTTTTACCTGTCATGCTATCTCTATCTGTGTTTTACCTGTCATGCTGTCTCTATCTATGGTTTACCTGTCATGTTGCTGTATTTGTGTTTAACCTGTCATACTGTCTCTATCTTTGTTGCGGTTTTACCTGTCATGCTGTCTCTATTTGTGTTTTACTTGTCATGCTGGTCTATTTGTGTTTTACCTTTCATATTGTCTATATCTATGTTTTATCTGTCATGCTGTTTCTATCTGTGTATTACCTGTTATGCTGTCTCTATCTGTGTTTTACTTGTCATGCTGTCCCTGTTTGTGTTTTACCTGTCATATTGTCTCTATCTGTGTTTTATCTGTCATGCTGTCTCTATCTGTGTTTTACCTGTCATGTTGGTCTATTTGTGTTTTACCTGTCATATTGTCTCTATCTGCGTTTTATCTGTCATGCTGTGTATATCTGTGTGTTACCTGTCATGCTGTTTCTTTCTGTATTTTGCCTGTCATACTGTCTTTATCTGGGTTTTATCTGTCATGCTGTCTCTTTCTGTGCTTTACCTGTCATGCTGTCTCTTTCTGTGGTTTACCTGTCATAATGTCTTTATCTGGGTTTTACCTGTTATGCTGTCTCTATCTGTGTTTTACCTGTCATGCTGTCTCTGTATTTTACCTGTCTTGTTTCCTCTTTCTGTGTTTAACCTGTCATGCTGTCTCTTTCTGTGTTTTACCTGTCATGCTGTCTCTTTCTGTGTTTTACCTGTCATGATGTCTCTTTCTGTGTTTTACCTGTCATGCTATCTCTATATATATTGTAGGGATTGGAATTTTTGACAACTGTGCCTTCCACATCTTTTCATACGAGGTCGGCCTTCGGGCAAGAACTTTGGCATTTTTCTTCACTTTTTGGACATGTCATTGTTCAACCTCTTTTTATCGGTAATATGAAGTGCCACTTGATCTGAGTTTGTCAAGTTTACTTCACTGTAGAGCGCCATCTTTATTATGCAAATTTGTCTATGTGTAAAAGTGTGTGACCTTATGTGTTCGGTCAATCAGATTCACGGCTGCGCTTTAGCAGTATCGTAGTAGAAGCGATGGCGGAAAGCAGAGTATGAATACCTCGGCTACGTCTATGAATGCATATATTTATTGTATAAAACAGTATTTTATTTTTCTTGTAAACTGGAGATAAATGATTTTAGTATTCCGTACGCCAGTTTCTGGGAGGGTAAAGTGTCTAAATTTGCGTCATCGGGGATTATTTGTCAATCAAAATCAGAGTCCTTCGTCGTTACTAAAGCCGTTGCCCCGATGCTTTTCTGTCGGAAAGGGCCTTGTTTTTCTGACATTTTACGGGCTTGGTCAGAGTTCATCTGCAGTTCTAAATAGTATTCTATTTGGCAGATTTTGCATCCATTTATTTTATTTTGTTAAGCATATGTTATGGCAGTTGTAATAAAGCATCCCAGCCCATACCCAAGCACCCTTTCAAGTGTTAGGAGATAGGATTATAATAGGATTTGGACATAGGCAGTAAGAATTTACAGTGTTTTTCTGTAAATCCTAATAAATATTCATTTCCTTTTGTTAGGACGTACCTGCATTTGACATTGATTTCATGTCATTGTAAAGAAAACTCATGTTATTTCTATTATAGGAATAAGAATTAGGTTAACATTTTAATAATAAAAGTAGGCTAATAAACATTTCTGGATACCTGTGTTTTCCAGAATCCAGCATTTTTAATATACTCCAGTGATAATAAAGTTACAATAGTGTTAGTGAATATAATGTGTTGGTAATAACAAGGGATGGCAAAATGTCTCGAATTCAGTACTCGAGTACTCGGTACAAATACTCGCGAGTACTCGAGTACTCGGATCATTCTAATCAATATTGATAATTTATAGCCACTATTCGTTTAATGTGGGACGAGGACCTGCAACGTAGGCCTTCTGGGCTTTCATTGAAACCATTTCGGCATGTTTTTTTTCTTCTGAAAACATTGTCAATTTGAATTAGTACTCAAGAAACCACCTGTTGTATACATCAAATAATCAAACACTAATTGGCAAACAATCGACTAACGGCTTGAACTGTAGGAAAATTTGCTTTGATCTAGTTTTAATTATGACAGTGAGGGGTTTCTCTGGTGAAAATTATAATCAAAGTTGCTTGTCCTGTCAAATAAAAGTCAGTTTCGCCGGTCCTTTAACTTCATATATTTAAAGTATGACTTTGAATCTGCTAAGAAGGGTTTGGAAGAATGCTTTTAAATATTGCTGCGGTCAAGGAAGTGCCAAAACTTTGATTGTAATAAAGTCAAGATTAACACCCCAGCTTACACATGTGTTAGGTTTGTCGATGTTAAATGTCTACATTGTAGATATATCAGACGTGAAAACCTGACATATGTATACAATGTATGGTCTTTGCACGACGGTGAGTCAATGAAAGGTAGAGAGCTTAATGTCAGTGAATGGAAAGTTTTGCCACTTGCTTGACCGCAGCAATATATTTTACCGAATATTACAAGACAATAAGTATAGGTGATTAAATCTTAAAGGTTGAATTTTGGGACCTTCCTTTGATATAAAATTAATGATTGATGAGCAAATTTTAGAAACACGAATAGAGAATAACTGCGATACACATGGTAGGGAACGAAAAAATATCAGGCGAATGCATATAAGGTGCAATAAATAGAAAATGAAAATACATAGTGTATTTAAGAGAGGAAAAAACATTGAGAAGATACTTAAAATACATTTAAATAAATTTAAAAAATATCTGTGACTTTTCAAATAGGCCGAGTACTCGAGTACAAAAATTGTACTCGAGTACTCATCGTCGAAACGAGTACTCGTTGCCATCCCTAGTACTAACAGTAATAATAAGTTAGTTATTATTGATAAATAGTAACTAAGGTTGAACACCAGGCAAACCAAGTCGAATAGTAATAAAAATCGGTTTAATATTAGTAAACTTAAGATAAATCATAATTACAGATATATCGAAATTATAAATTGATATAAAAACAGTTGTAAATTTAACAGAAATCAGCAATATAATACCTGCTCACATATCAGTCTTCATTCTTCAACAGCTAAGTGGATTCTCATGCTCCACTGGACTTAGAATGATTGTCTTAAAATGGTTCCACCAATTTTCTCGTGAGAAAGTGGACCCTCTTGTCTGTCGAACAAAAGCCCACTTGATCACCTGACAGTTCCTGTTCTCTTGAGATAGTCTGTGATATCCATATCCCCGAATCTCTCTTCTGGAGTGATACTGAATGTGTAAATCACATTGACCATAATTGTTGGAGTGTTTTTCCTCCATCTTGGTATTATCCATTGAGTACACAAGAGAAGCTTTGCGCCTCGCACACTTGATTGAAAGATCAGTTTAATTTCCACTTGACCCATTATTTTCTTGTTGTTTTCGTATTGGAACGGGATTAAATGAATTCTATTGGATTATCTCCCCTAGACCTGAGTAGGCACCCAAATATTGAGTAAAAAGTACTTGGGCAGAATATAAAACATTGAACACAAGGCTGTCTCCTTTGTTTCAAGATTAGTTGTCTAATCTTTCATTCTTTCCTGTGATTGGTTACACAGGTGTATATTTGATAATTGCGGCAAGGGACAGAATTTATAGTAGAGACCACTATTGAATAGTATCCCCTGGTACGCTACAGATTTTGGCATCCTCGACGGGATCCACTCATTTTATGTGCATCCTGGGATACGTTACCCAGATACTGTTTTTATAAGTGGTAAATATGGTTAAAAGGAGACTTAATCCCCTTCAGGAAGGAGGCGATGATGAAATTGAAGATGGGACCACTATTGAAGAGACTGGTGAGTATCTAACTGGTGAAACTGAGACCACTGAAGATGAGGATATAGATCACACCAGGGAATCTGACAGAGAGACTAAACTAAAAAAACCCACCATTCTAGCCACACCAAAAGGAGGTCTAGAAAGAACATTATTAGAAGGTCACCTAAACCAGATGACGAGGACTCTAGAGACTCTGACATTGACAAAGTGGAGGACTCAGATGCACTCAGTATTGCTACTACCCAAATAACACTGGCTAAAAGAAGGCCAAAATCAACCCATAATGTTAAGCTTCCAGCTTCTACTGGACGGGAGAAATGGGAAGTGTGGTTTACTCGTTTTAAGTCTATTGCAAGCCTTAAACTATGGGATGGCCATGACCGTTCCTAGGAATTACTGCCAAGTTTACAAGAAAATGCTGGCGACTTTGTTTTCGATCAGCTTCCCAAAAAGACACTCAAAAACTACAGTAAATTAGTGCAAGAATTAGAAAATCGCTTCGCCACCATAGAATCATCTAGAACCTTTAAACTGCAGTTCAGTAGGAGGAAACAACTTCATGGGGAGTCACCCGAGAAATTCGCTGCTGACTTAAAACTACGTTATGACAAAGCTTACAGGAGGCGAGGTACCAGGACTAGCGAAGAGATCTGTTACAAAGATTCTTTTTAGGGTTACAGGTCTATAAAATGCGCATACATGTAGAACTACACAGAGATCCCCAGACAATAGAAGAGGCAATGCATGAAGTTTTAAATAATAAAGAAACAGCGAAGAACCCGAATCAAGGGGATTACGGGTATAAAAAGCCTGTTTGGCAAGTAAAGAAGACAGACAAAGATGACAAAATCACCTATGGCAAACCTAACGGTAGGAAACCAGTAGAGACCGACAGGAAAGAGAGCATAGGTACAATACCAAAGAGGGACAGTGACAAAACCCTTACAATTAAAGAAGGTGATCTGCAAGAATTGTTTAATAAAATGTATAATGGCAAGAAAAGACAGGAGAACCAAGAAATGCTTACTGGACAAAATTATAATAAACCTGTCAGACCTCCTCGGACAAATCCTAGTCCAGGACAACATAAGAAAAATGTTTTTTTTTAAATTATGGATTTCCTTTGTATGGGTTCTAGTGCTGCTGATGAGTAATTAATTTCCGAAATGACCATGTACCTCATAAAAATTATTGCAGTTGGAGTTAACATATGTTATATGGTCTCATGTTCATTTACCCCTTATGCTTTCGTAAAATATTTAATACAGGAGTTTGTTTTTTATTGCAGTGTGCATGGAGTTGGTAAAACGATTCCCCGTGGTGGAGATATATGCCCTTTATTTTTCTTAGATATGGTGTACTTGTACATGAGATAATATCTCATGTGTACACTTTGTTCAATTACTATTATCTAAATTGATGTAAATTCTAAAACCGAAGGATTAACTCCCTCCATCATAGTTTTGTCCTTAGATAAATTTATGTAAATTCTAAAACCGAAGGATTAACTCCCTCCATAGTATTTTTGTCCTTAGCTATATATGATATTACTGATTATTCGGATTTCGTTTTGTTTCATGCATTTCAAACATTTTTTGAAATTATGAATTTCCTTTGTTTTGGTTCTAGTGCTGCTGATGAGGAATTAATTTCAGAAATGGCCATACAGCTCATAAAAATTATTGCAGTTGGAGTTAACATATGTTATATGGTCTCATGTTCATTAACTCCATATCCTTTCGTAAAATATTTAATACAGGAGTTTGTCTTTTATTGCAGTGTGGAGTTGGTAAAACAATTC